>CM051244.1:27531164-27761956 GCA_027917425.1 Gastrophryne carolinensis | reverse complement strand
TGTGAGCAATCTGTATGTACAGGGTGCTGGAAACATATAAGATAGGTTCTTATTCAGGGTGAGGCTCTGGATTAATGTGAGCAATCTGTATGTACAGGGGGGGGGGGGGACATATAAGGAGGACTGTCAGTCCCTAGAGAGCGCTCACTGATGTCTCACTGAATGGCTTCACTTGTTGCCTGGACCATGGATCGGATGCTGTAGGGGTGCGGTGTGCGGCGGCTCTCTGAATCTTCTCTTTCTCCAGCAGGGATGGGTGGGATAGGCCTTCAGTTTATTTGAGTAATAGGAGTTCAGTGTTAGTGTTAGGGGCGCGCCCCCCTCGGGGACTTCTCATGAACGTGTTTAAGGACACTCGTTCCCATTTTAGTGTGTGGCCAGGCGCTAAAAATCCAAGGAGGCGACCAGCCAGAATTTGAGGAATAACGGAGCCTCGGATAAGGACCGCTCCCTGATGCTGCTTGAATTAAAGCAGAACAAAACCAGTGAATATGACTTTTCTGGGTTTGGTTCCTTGCCCCCCTGGGACATCCTGAATCGGGATGCCCCCGATGTGAAACCTCCAGTTTGTCCAGTAAAAACTCCCAGACAGGCGTCCGCACCCCCTCACGCCCAGACAGGCGTCCGCACCCCCTCACGCCCAGACAGGCGCCCGCACCCCCTCACGCCCAGACAGGCGTCCGCACCCCCTCACGCCCAGACAGGCGCCCGCACCCCCTCACGCCCAGACAGGCGTCCGCACCCCCTCACGCCCAGACAGGCGCCCGCACCCCCTCACGCCCAGACAGGCGTCCGCACCCCCCTCACGCCCAGACAGGCGTCCGCACCCCCTCACGCCCAGACAGGCGTCCGCACCCCCTCACGCCCAGACAGGCGCCCGCACCCCCTCACGCCCAGACAGGCGTCCGCACCCCCTCACGCCCAGACAGGCGCCCGCACCCCCTCACGCCCAGACAGGCGTCCGCACCCCCTCACGCCCAGACAGGCGCCCGCACCCCCTCACGCCCAGACAGGCGCCCGCACCCCCTCACGCCCAGACAGGCGTCCGCACCCCCTCACGCCCAGACAGGCGTCCGCACCCCCTCACGCCCAGACAGGCGCCCGCACCCCCTCACGCCCAGACAGGCGCCCGCACCCCCTCACGCCCCAGACAGGCGCCCGCACCCCCTCACGCCCAGACAGGCGCCCGCACCCCCTCACGCCCAGACAGGCGCCCGCACCCCCTCACGCCCAGACAGGCGCCCGCACCCCCTCACGCCCAGACAGGCGTCCGCACCCCCTCACGCCCGGACAGGCGTCCGCACCCCCTCACGCCCGGACAGGCGTCCGCACCCCCTCACGCCCAGACAGGCGTCCGCACCCCCTCACGCCCAGACAGGCGTCCGCACCCCCTCACGCCCAGACAGGCGTCCGCACCCCCTCACGCCCAGACAGGCGTCCGCACCCCCTCACGCCCAGACAGGCGCCCGCACCCCCTCACGCCCGGACAGGCGTCCGCACCCCCTCACGCCCGGACAGGCGCCCGCACCCCCTCACGCCCAGACAGGCGCCCGCACCCCCTCACGCCCGGACAGGCGCCCGCACCCCCTCACGCCCGGACAGGCGCCCGCACCCCCTCACGCCCGGACAGGCGCCCGCACCCCCTCACGCCCAGACAGGCGCCCGCACCCCCTCACGCCCAGACAGGCGCCCGCACCCCCTCACGCCCAGACAGGCGCCCACACCCCCTCACGCCCAGACAGGCGCCCGCACCCCCTCACGCCCGGACAGGCGCCCGCACCCCCTCACGCCCGGACAGGCGCCCGCACCCCCTCACGCCCGGACAGGCGCCCGCACCCCCTCACGCCCGGACAGGCGTCCGCACCCCCTCACGCCCGGACAGGCGTCCGCACCCCCTCACGCCCGGACAGGCGTCCGCACCCCCTCACGCCCGGACAGGCGTCCGCACCCCCTCGCGCCCAGACAGGCGTCGGCACCCCCTCGCGCCCAGACAGGCGTCGGCACCCCCTCGCGCCCAGACAGGCGTCGGCACCCCCCTCGCGCCCAGACAGGCGTCGGCACCCCCTCGCGCCCAGACAGGCGTCGGCACCCCCTCGCGCCCAGACAGGCGGCCGCACCCCCTCGCGCCCAGGCAGGCGTCCGCACCCCCTCACTCCCAGACAGGCGGCCGCACCCCCTCACGCCCAAACACATGCCCCAACTGCGTGGAACCCCCCAGATCGCCAAAGCCAACTCACCTCTTCCAGGTCCTATGGCGCATGCACAGCCGCTCCTCCAATCGGTGCGCTCTGAGCCACTGACCTCATGCCGTCTAAGGCCAGCGGCTCAGAGCGCGCTGGCACCCACATCCCCCGCTTCCCTCTTAACAGGGAGCGTGCCCACCATTCACAAATGCCTGGCTTGGGCACACGCCCTTCTAGAGGGATAGCGGGGATGCAGCCTCAGCTCGTACATGCGCTGTTGGACCGGGAGACAAGGTAAATGTTTGGGATGTCCTGGGGGTTTCACACAGCGGGGCATCTCTATTTTGGATGCCCAGTGCAGGCGTCCGCACCCCCTCACGCCCGGACAGGCGCCCGCACCCCCTCACGCCCAGACAGGCGCCCGCACCCCCTCACGCCCAGACAGGCGCCCGCACCCCCTCACGCCCAGACAGGCGCCCGCACCCCCTCACGCCCAGACAGGCGCCCGCACCCCCTCACGCCCAGACAGGCGCCCGCACCCCCTCACGCCCGGACAGGCGCCCGCACCCCCTCACGCCCGGACAGGCGTCCGCACCCCCTCACGCCCGGACAGGCGTCCGCACCCCCTCACGCCCGGACAGGCGTCCGCACCCCCCTCACGCCCGGACAGGCGTCCGCACCCCCTCACGCCCGGACAGGCGTCCGCACCCCCTCGCGCCCGGACAGGCGTCGGCACCCCCTCGCGCCCAGACAGGCGTCGGCACCCCCCTCGCGCCCAGACAGGCGTCCGCACCCCCCTCGCGCCCAGACAGGCGTCCGCACCCCCTCGCGCCCAGACAGGCGGCCGCACCCCCTCGCGCCCAGGCAGGCGTCCGCACCCCCTCACTCCCAGACAGGCGGCCGCACCCCCTCACGCCCAAACACATGCCCCAACTGCGTGGAACCCCCCAGATCGCCAAAGCCAACTCACCTCTTCCAGGTCCTATGGCGCATGCACAGCCGCTCCTCCAATCGGTGCGCTCTGAGCCACTGACCTCATGCCGTCTAAGGCCAGCGGCTCAGAGCGCGCTGGCACCCACATCCCCCGCTTCCTCTTAACAGGGAGCGTGCCCACCATTCACAAATGCCTGGCTTGGGCACACGCCCTTCTAGAGGGATAGCGGGGATGCAGCCTCAGCTCGTACATGCGCTGTTGGACCGGGAGACAAGGTAAATGTATGGGATGTCCTGGGGGTTTCACACAGCGGGGCATCTCTATTTTGGATGCCCAGTGCGGGGGGAATCGATCACCGTAGGTTTTGGTCCACTTTAAACAAATGTAGTGCAAAATGGTGAACAATAGCCTGGCACCAGAGGGTGAGAACATCTCTAGGTAGGCTGACCGTTAAAGAGTTAAATGGCCAGTCCAGACATAACCTATTGACCGACCCTCTTCTGTTTTCTTTCAGCTCAACCTGGCCAAACCCATCGAGGACCAAGGACCCCTGGACGTCATCATCCACAAGTTAACCGACGTCCTCATAGAAGCCGACCAAAATGACAATGAGGCCGTGCAGCTGGTGCAGAGGTTCCAGGTGAGCCCATGGCCCCCGACACATCCATCTCATGAGGCCAAAGTCTGTGGTGTTGGGATGAGATAGTGACTCTACCGGTGTCCTGCACCCGGTCTGGGGGGTCCACTTGTTCAGGATCTGCTTCCCTTTCCTGTTAACTCGCTATGTGAAATCCCCCAGGTCGCCCAGTAAACTCACCTTTCCCCCGTCCTACAAAGCATGCACCGGCTCTAGTCCAATCCGTGTGTCAGGTAAGACTGACCAGCGTGCGGATTGGACCCTGCTGGAGCTAAAGCAAGCAGCACCCCCTGCTCGCACATGCCCCGTTGGATCAGGGAGAAGGGCATCCCAAATATGGATGCCCTGCAGGCAGGGGATCTGGCTGTATTATAGACTGCAGGGTCGCTTTAAAGTGGACCAAAACCCATGCCGACCGGTCCGGGAATCTATAAGATTCCCTGACCGATCGATTCCCTACCCCCGATGCATCTAAAATCGGCATTCCCCGCTGTATGAAACCCCTAGGACACCCCATACACTTACCTTAATTCCCGGTCCAACGGCGCATGCGCGAATCACAGCCGCGTCCCCGCTATCACTCTAGCAAGGCACATGCCAGGCATTGGTGAACGGCCGGTGCGGGCACGCTCCCTGTTAGAGGGAAGCGGAGGATGCGGTCCTCAGCCCGCTCGGAGCCACTGGCCTTAGATGAAGGCTTAGACGACATGATGTCAGCAGCCCAGAATGCGCTGATTGGATAAGCAACCGCACGTGCTCCGTAGGACCTGGAAGAGGTGAGTTGCGCTTAGTGATCTGGGGGTTTCAGAGGGCGGGGCACCTCCGATCGGGGTGCCCTGTGGGAAAGGATCAAAACCAAGGACAGTCAAAATCCTGGGTTTTGTTCCACTTTAAAGGACAACAAACTCTCTCTGAAAATATTTCTGTTCTTATATGATAGACCTTAGAAAAAAAAACATTTCACCAATATATTTTATTTAAAATAATCTTTCCTTCTGTTTTCCCTATATATAAACAATAAAGAAATGACTTAAAGCGGTTATATGCGAGGCGTTACAGCCAATGCGAGGCGTTACAGCCAATGCGAGGCGTTACAGCCAATGCGAGGCGTTACAGCCAATGCGAGGCGTTACAGCCAATGCGAGGCGTTACAGCCAATGCGAGGCGTTACAGCCAATGCGAGGCGTTACAGCCAATGCGAGGCGTTACAGCCAATGTGAGGCGTTACAGCCAATGCGAGGCGTTACAGCCAATGCGAGGCGTTACAGCCAATGCGAGGCGTTACAGCCAAGAGTTGAAGATGGCAAACGGCTCTCACTGACTGAGCACGTGCGTCGTCGGAACACGGAAGAGGTGAGTAGTTTGGGGCTTTCTGGGGGGTTCCACACAGCCGGACATCCCAAATCAAGATTCCCCACTGCTGTGTGAAACAACCCCCCCGCCCCTCCCCCGCCACGTCGCAGCAAAACGTATTCTCAGTGTGTCACACACCCCGCTTCCCCTTTAATTCTTATGATCGGGAATATTGCGCGCCAGTCCGTCGCTCCGACGTCTGGCTCCCCGCAACTTCCGTCATCTCCTACCCCCCCCCTTCCTTATTCCGGACCCCGCGTGACATTGTCAAGAAGGGGGATTCGCATTCCGAGGTGCATGCGCGGTTGGCCAACCTCGAGAAGATAATTTCCGCTACGGTAGCTCAGGAGGCTACGGCAAAGCGGAAGCACCTTTCTCCGGCAGTGCCTGCTTCGGAGGGTGAGGTACCTGAATTTTTGGATTGGTCTGATTGTCCCCCTGAAGAGGAGGGGGAACTCCTTGAGGAGTCGGATGAGCCTGCAGACCAGCTTTTGGTTGACACTGCTGGTGATCAGGCTGTGGGGGTGTCCCTTGACACTCCTTCCATTTTGGCTCAAATGTTTAAAGTTTTGGCTTTGGATCCGCCCGCGGTGGTCCCTCCGCCAGAGGGTGAGTTGTTTGATGTGCCCCAGCCGCGTTTGGTGTTTCCCAGGCAACAGCACTTTGAGAGGGTTGTCCTTAAGGAATGGGAACAACCCACGCGCCTGGCTGGAACTCCTCCTAATTGGGATAAGCATTATCCCTTTCGGAGGACTTGGTGAAGCTTTGGTCAGTGCCCCCCGACGTCGATACCCCTGTGTTAGGGCTGTCTAGCTCGGCTGTGTTGCACTCCTCTGACACCACTACCATTAAAGATGGTGAGGATCGTCGGATTGATCAGTTGGCTCGCCATGGTTTTATCAGTGCCGGATCCACACTGCGGCCGGTTTGTGCTTCGGCGCTTCTTCTGTTGGCAGTTAGGTCCATTATTAGGGATCTGTACGCAGGTCTTGATCCCGCTTGTGTTGTTTATTTCCTTTGTCTTGACCGCCCAGGACGATGCTCTTGCGTCGAGTAGCAGGGCAGCGGCACTGCTGGTTGCTATTCGTCGGTCAGTGCGGCTACGCCAGTGGACGGCGGACCTACCTTTCTTTCTTAGGTTTGCGCCTGTTTGGCGATAAGTTGGATACAGTTACCAAGGATGGTAAGTTGCCTCAACGCAAGAGGCCTCGTCGCTCCCTTTGGGGGGCTTCCTTTCCCGCTACCGGGGGTGTAAGTTGGACCCGGGGGAGGGGCCGTGGCCGTCCCGGTCAATCCTGGGGCGCCATGCCCAAGCCTACTGGTAAGCCCGCTCAGCAATGAGGGGCTGCCCTCACCCGTGCGGGTGGGGAGACGATTGCGACACTTCTCCCTGGTTTGGGACCAGGAGTTTCCGGACAGATAGGTCCGGGAGATGGTGTCGTCCGGTTACAAGCTGGAGTCTCGCCCTGCTTCACGGTTTTTCCAGTCTCGGGTGCTCACCATCGCGCAGGAGCTCCTGGCGTCGGTAAGGAATCTTCTGGAAATGGCGGTCATCCGGCCGGTGCCGCGCTTAGAGATGGGCCTCGGTTTTTACTCCAAACTTTTCACAGTCCCCAAGAGGGACGGGTCGGTTCGCCCCGTCCTGGATCTGTAGTTCCTCAACTTTCCCAAGTCCTCCCTCGCTCCGGCCAGGGTGGTTTCCTTTCTGGAATGCGGTTGGATTCCGGTCAACACAGGGTGTTTCTCCCTCAGTTTCACGCGAGGACGCTTCAGTTTCACCTGTCGGCATCCCGGGACTGGCGACCACGGCCGTTGGTTCTTCAGTTTCAGGGGCAGTAGGGACGTCAAGAGGTCCACTTGCCCATCAATGTTCTGGAACGAAGAGCCATCTGTCTGGTTCTGGCTCTTTTGTCTCAACATGTTCTGGGCCTTCTGGTTCAGGTTCGCTCGGACAATCGAACAGTGGTTGCTTACATCAATCATCAGGGAGGGACTCGCAGACTGGGTGCCCTCAGAGAGGTGTCCCTGATCCTGACCTGGGCAGAGGCACATGTTCCTTGTCTCTCGGCAGTCTGCATTCCGCTCCGGTGGGGGACTCCGGAGGTGGACCTGTTTGCCTCTCGTCACAATTGCAGGCTCCCGAACTTCGTGTCGCTCTCCCAGGATCCTCTGGCTCTGGCGGTGGACGTCATGTCCCTGAGCTGGGGGGATCTGGGGTTTCTCTACCTGTTTCCTCCGATACCCATGCTAGGCTGGGTGGTACGGAAGCTGGCTCTGGAAAAGATGTCCGCCATTCTCGTGGCCCCAAGGTGGCCAAGGCGAGTATGGTGCGCAGACATCGTTCGGCTGGCAGTGGATCTGTTCATTCTGCCTCTTCGGCCCGATCTGCTCACTTAGGGTCGGCTGTCTTACCCCAATTTACCAACGCTGGTTTGACGGCTTGGCTGCTGAGACCTCCCATCTTGAAGGAGGAGGGTCTTTCTGACTCGGCTTGTTAAGACTCTGATCAGTGCCCGGAAGAGGTCTTCTTCCATCACCTACTATAGGACTTGGAAAGCCTATATCGCTTGGTGTGAGGTTAGGTCCTTGCCTTGTAGGGTCTTTTCGGTCTCCAGGATTCTGGAGTTTTTGCAATCAGGGCTGGGACTCTGGTCTCCAGCTAAGTACTTTGAAAGGGCAAGTTTCTGCCTTATCTATCTTTTTTCAGAAGCGTTTTGTGCTTCATCCTTTAGTTAAAACACTTTTTCCCGGGGGTTATGCATGTGCGGCCTCCCAGGAAACCATTACTCCCTGTTTGGGGCTTGAATTTGGTTCTTTCTGCTCTTCAGGCTCCTCCCTTTGAGCCTTTGCAAGATATTGCTTTGTCAACCCTGACTCAGAAGATTGTCTTCTTGGTAGCTATCACTTCGGTTCGGCGTGTCTCGGAGTTGGCGGCCTTGTCTATTCAGGCGCCCTACTTTGAGAGGCATCAGGATAAAGTGGTCTTTCGTTCAAACCGGACTTTCTTCCTAAGGTTGTTTCTGCTTTTCATTTGAATCAGGATATTGTTCTTCCCTCCTTGTGTCCTAATCCTAAGAATGACAAAGAGAGGGTTTTGCATTGTTTGGATGTGTACGCTGTGTTAAGTACTATTTGATTATTACTTCTCCTTTCGTAAAACTGATGCTTTTTTTGTTGTGCCCTGTGGGCCTAAGAAGGGTTTGGCGCCGGCCAAATCTGCCATTAGCAAATGGATACGTCAGGCCGTTATTGCGGCCTATTCTGCTAAGGCGAAAGTTCCCCCTTTTCGTATCACTGCTCATTCTACTCGCGCCGTTGGAGCGTCTTGGGCTTTTCAGCACCAAGCTTCTGTAGAACAAGTTTGTAAGGCTGCTACTTGGTCTTCTGTTCATTACTTTTTCTAAGTTTTACAAAGTTGATGTGCGGGCCTCAGCGGATGCTGTGTTTGGCCGCAAAGTTCTGCAGACTGCAGTCATTTAAGTTATGCTTCACTTTGCCTTCGGATCCCCATCCCTTGTGGACACTGCTTTTGGATGTCCCGATCGTAAGAATTAAAGGGGAAGCGGGGTGTGTGACACACTGACAATATCCATTTTTCAGGTGAGTACTCACAAAATGGTATTTACCGGCGCCACAGCGGAGCATTCCAATTCGGAATGGGACCCGGGAGGCCCTGGAGTCTTTGAGACTCCAGTGCCTCCGATGTTATGGCCTCTGTGTATGGAGTGATTGTTAGGGCAAACAGCAGGAGCCTTGTGTGTACACGTCCCCGGGGTCTTATCAGTGACATTTTAATGGCCGCCTTCACGCCCCCCCCCCCCCCTCCACCAGCTTTAATAACAAACACAAAGTAACACAAAGAAGTGTCAGTTTTGCTGTGTGGCATCGGCTCGCAGAAAAAATATTGGGAAAGAAAAGTGAACCCCTGCGGGGGCGTGCCACAGCGCCGCGCTCGTGTCTGTGCGTTTGTATGGAAGTCCCTGTGCACAGATGTGTCGCTCACTTTCTAGGGATTTATTAGACTTTAAAGTGGGCCAAAACCCACACTGATCGGCCCCTGGAATCTTATCAATGATTCCCTCCCCCTGGGGTATCCCCTCTGTGTGAAACCCCCCCAGGACGCCCAGTACACTTGCCTTGTTTACTGGTCCGGCCGCATCCCTGCGATCCTCTAGCAGGGCACGTGCCTGCATCAGGCATTTGTGGCCAGTGTGGGCACGCTCCACGTTAGAGGGAAGCGGGGGATGCAAGGCCAGCGGCTCCGAGCGCACTGATTGGACGAGCCGCCATGCATGTGCCGTGGGACCGGGAAGAGGTGAGTTGCTCTGCGATATGGGGGGGGGTCACACAGCAGGGGCACCCCGAATCAGGGTAAGGACCGCAACCCAGGATAGTCAAAATCCTGGGTTTTGGTCCACTTTAAAGGACAACGAACTCTCTCTGAAAATGTTTCTGTTGTTATGTTATAAGACCTTAGAAAAAGAAACATTTCACCAATATGTTTTATTTAAAGTGGACCCTCACCCTGAATAATCTTATATGTTTCCCCCCTGTACATACAGATTGCTCACATTAATCCGGACCTTCACCCTGAATAAGAGCCTATCTTATATGTTTCCCACACCCTGTACATACAGATTGCCCACATTGATCCGGACCTTCACCCTGAATAAGAGCCTATCTTATATGTTTCCCACACCCTGTGCATACAGATTACCCACATTAATCCGGACCTTCACCCTGAATATATGCTTTTCTTATATGTTTCCCCCACCCTGTACATACAGATTGCCCACATTGATCCGGACCTTCACCCTGAATAAGAGCCTATCTTATATGTTTCCCCCACCCTATACATACAGATTGCTCACATTAATCCGGACCTTCACCCTGAATAAGAGCCTATCTTGTATGTTTCCCCCCTGTACATACAGATTGCCCACATTAATCCGGACCTTCACCCTGAATAAGAGCCTATGTTATATATTTCCCACACCCTGTACATACAGATTGCCCACATTAATCCGGACCTTCACCCTGAATCAGAGCCTACCTTATATGTTTCCTCCACCCTGTACATACAGATTGCTCACATTAGTAATCATCCTACCTACATCTACTGCATGTTATGAGCCTCTAAACATCCAAGATGGCGGCTCATGGAGCATCAGGCAGCCTGCAAGCAGGAAGTGTCTTATGACTGCACTGCTCTGCTTTCTGGGATTGCTGACCTTTCCCTGACCCCAGCTCTGCTCTGTCTGTGCAAAACACAGCTATAACCCGCCCCCCCTGTACTTTATGTGATGCTTCTGAGACAAGATGGCGGTGCCCGTATCTTAGAGTCCTGAACAGAGTTGCAGCCCAGTTGGGGAAAGAATAAATGACTAAAATCTTACAATATATTAATTTTAGATGCTGGGGAATAGTTTTTTAAGAATTTGGGCTTTTCACTAAATGATGCTGAAGGTCCGCTTTAAAATAATTTTTCCTTCTGTTTTCCCACTTGAAATATACGAAGCACTGAGAAATCCCTATAAATGGTTATGCACAGACCTAGTTCTTATATCCGGCGAGGGGCTGTGATGTGTGTGTCTGAAGCTACAGCACTGTGCTTGAAATCTTTGTGAGCAGGCACCTACTCCCCATGCTTCCCGTCAGGCTTTTTTTTTTTTTTTTTTTAGGCCTGTAGCGCCTGATAGAAGGGCTGTGCGCAGTAACTGCTCACAAAGATTTCAAGCACATAGAAAGCCTTTTATTACAGAGGAAGCTTTGACCAGCAGGGAAGTCATTAATATGTCTTCATTCCAGGACTACATTGACGCTCACCCAGAAACCATCATTCTGGACCCGCTGCCGGCTATCCGGACGCTGCTGGACCGCTCCAAGTCTTACGAGCTGATCCGCAAGATTGAATCGGTTATGCAAGGTGAGGATATACAGCTCCCCCTATAGGACACAAGGTCATCAGTCGCCCCCTAGTGGGGCTTATAGTCCCAGGACAATACTACACTCTCTATTATCACTGCAGTCTCAGTAACCCAACACAGTTATACAGATACACGCAAAGCATTCTGGGACTTGTTTGCTAGGAACATAGTGACAATGGGAAAGGGAGATTTACCTGTTCTTATGTTTATAGACGCCAATAAGCCTCATACAAATGTGTAAATGCTGACATGCTAAAATCAGTGCTACAGCTGCATATCTCCCAATGCAAATATAGAGGTGGCAAGGCATGCTGGGACATTCTCAGCCCCTCCCATGACTCATTTATCCCCTCCCATGATTCATAAAGCCCCTCCCATAATTCATGTATACATTCCCATGATTAGTTTATCCCCTGCCATGATTTATAAAGACATTCCCATGATTCGTTTACCCCCCCCCCCCCCCCCCAATGACTCATTTATCCCCCCCCAATGACTCATTATCCCCCCCCAATGACTCATTTATCCCCCCCCAATGACTCATTTATCCCCCCCGATGACTCATTTATCCCCCCGATGACTCATTTATCCCCCCGATGACTCATTTATCCCCCCCGATGACTCATTTATCCCCCCCAATGACTCATTTATCCCCCCAATGACTCATTTATCCCCCCCGATGACTCATTTATCCCCCCGATGACTCATTTATCCCCCCCGATGACTCATTTATCCCCCCCGATGACTCATTTATCCCCCCCAATGACTCATTTATCCCCCCAATGACTCATTTATCCCCCCAATGACTCATTTATCCCCCCATGACTCATTCCCCCCAATGTCTCATTTATCCCCCCAATGTCTCATTTATCCCCCCCAATGTCTCATTTATCCCCCCCAATGTCTCATTTATCCCCCCAATGACTCATTTATCCCCCCCAATGACTCATTTATTCCCCCCAATGACTCATTTATTCCCCCCAATGACTCATTTATTCCCCCCAATGACTCATTTATCCCCCCAATGACTCATTTATGCCCCCAATGCCTAATTTATTCCCCCCCCCCCAATGATTCATGATTAGTTTATCCCCTCCCATGATTTATAAAGACATTCCCATGAATTCTTTATCCCCTCCCATGAGGTGCCTAGTGCTGTGCTGTGCAGAGAGGAGAGGCGGCTAGTGCAATGCTGTGCAGAGGGGAGAGGCGGCTAGTGCAATGCTGTGTAGAGGGGAGAGGCGGCTAGTGCAATGCTGTGCAGAGGGGAGAGGCGGCTAGTGCAATGCTCTGCAGAGGGGAGAGGCGGCTAGTGCAATGCTCTGCAGAGGGGAGAGGCGGCTAGTGCAATGCTGTGCATAGGGGAGAGGCGGCTAGTGCAATGCTCTGCAGAGGGGACAGGCGGCTAGTGCAATGCTGTGTAGAGGGGAGAGGCGGCTAGTGCAATGCTGTGCAGTGGGGAGAGGCGGCTAGTGCAATGCTGTGCAGAGGGGCGAGGCGGCTAGTGCAATGCTGTGCAGTGGGGAGAGGCGGCTAGTGCAATGCTGTGCAGTGGGGAGAGGTGGCTAGTGCAATGCTCTGCAGTGGGGAGAGGCGGCTAGTGCAATGCTGTGCAGAGGGGAGAGGCGGCTAGTGCAATGCTGTGCAGAGGGGAGAGGCGGCTAGTGCAATGCTGTGCAGTGGGGAGAGGTGGCTAGTGCAATGCTGTGCAGAGGGGAGAGGCGGCTAGTGCAATGTTGTGCAGAAGGGAGAGGGGGCTAGTGCAATGCTGTGCAGAGGGGAGAGGCGGCTAGTGCAATGTTGTGCAGGGGGAGAGGCGGCTAGTGCAATGTTGTGCAGAAGGGAGAGGGGGCTAGTGCAATGCTGTGCAGAGGGGAGAGGCGGCTAGTGCAATGCTCTGCAGAGGGGAGAGGCGGCTAGTGCAATGCTCTGCAGAGGGGAGAGGCGGCTAGTGCAATGCTCTGCAGAGGGGAGAGGCGGCTAGTGCAATGCTGTGCAGAGGGGAGAGGCGGCTAGTGCAATGCTCTGCAGAGGGGAGAGGCGGCTAGTGCAATGTTGTGCAGAGGGGAGAGGCGGCTAGTGCAATGTTGTGCAGAGGGGAGAGGCGGCTAGTGCAATGCTCTGCAGAGGGGAGAGGCGGCTAGTGCAATGCTCTGCAGAGGGGAGAGGCGGCTAGTGCAATACTGTACATAGGGGAGAGGCGGCTAGTGCAATGCTGTGCAGTGGGGAGAGGCGGCTAGTGCAATGTTGTGCAGAGGGGAGAGGCGGCTAGTGCAATGCTCTGCATAGGGGAGAGGCGGCTAGTGCAATGCTCTGTAGAGGGGAGAGGCGTTTGCATTGCACAGGGGGAACCTGTTTGGCCGCACTTATCCCTGCCTCTTTGTTGCTGAGGCTGATTGAAATGCCATCCGGGATATTGTGTGACTATAAAGGCTGGAGAGTAAGTAAACAGCAGAGAAGAATAGGAGTCTGCAGACAGGGTAAGCGCTGCCAAGGGAGGATGGCTGGAGAAATCCCACCCAACGTGGCGCACAGATAGGACGAGATACCCCAAATCTCTTCTCCATCATCCTCCCTTAATCCAGGACCAACATCAAAGTTTAAGGCAAAAATAAAAGTGCCCCCTCCAACCCTACAGCTCAGGGTTTTTCATCTTCTCATATATTTATTTTTCTATTTTGGCTGGTGCTCCCCCTAGTGGTCGCTTTTGAGTTCTTTTGAGAATGAAAGCGCTTGTTAAAGTGGACCAAAACCCACGACTGCCTGGGAATCTCGATTCCAATGGCGCATGCGTGAGCCGCGACCGCATCCCTTTAGAAGAACGCGGGTCTGCGCCGGGCATTTGTGAATGGCCAGTGCGTACACGCTCCCTGTTAGAGGGAAGTGAGGGATGCGTCTGTCGGCGAGTTAAAGGAGCACTATGAGTAATGTTAAAAACCCGTATAAACACATCAGCTTATGAAAGGAGGAATCACTTATACACCCGAACAGAATAAAAACTCCTGCCAAGCTTGTGGTTGTCTTCTCCTGTTAGGAATATAATCCAGGGGTGACAGGTTTAGTCTATGGGTGGTGAAAGAGCCTGTCCTCTTCCTTCCATTAATAAAAAAAAAATCAAGCCTGGCTGGATGTTTCTTGATTCCGGCTGTATAAGTGACCCCACTTCCCCCATCCAGCAAATGTATATGGATTGTTATTATTGGCTTTTTTTTCGCGATAGTGCTCCTTTACGTCTTATTGGGTGACCTGATGGATGTCGTACAGCGGGGCTTTCCAAATCAGGATGTATGGGGGGAAAGTATGTAATATATATATATATATATATATATATATATATATATATATATATATATATATATTTATTTTAGTAAGTATTCCTTGTTCATCTCGCGATGTACTTGGCGAACAATAAATTGAACTGAAGTAACAAAACCCGGGATAGTCATTATAAATGGATTTATATTAGATTAGATATGTTTATATATATATATATCTATATCTATATATATATATATATATATATATATATATATATATATATATATATATATATATATATATACCTAGATAGATATTAGATATATCATTAGATTGATATTATTAATTTAGATATTCTATATTCATATATTATTATGATTAAATATCTCTATTTGTTAATAAAAAAAAAACGATAAAATCTTTGTTTTTTTTTGTATGATATACTGATATTGTTTAGAAACGATTATTTATATATATTATATTATGTTATGATCATATATTATTATGATTATAGATATTATTATCATTAGATATACCGGTATTCATATATAGTCATAATCCCTGGTTTTGCATGCTTTATATTGATTTATATTACATGATATATTAAGAGATTTATATTGATTAGATGGGAGCCTGCGTTTGCGCCATTGGACTGGGAAGAGTGGAGTTTTATTGGGTGACCTGAGGGGGGGTTTCACACAGCGGGGCATCCCAAACCGGGATGGGGCAAGTAACAAAGCCCGGGATAGCCATTATTCCGGGTTTTGTTCTACTTTAACGAGCTTTATATTGTTTTATATTAGATTATATATATTCATATATAGTCCTAATAATATATATATATATATATATATATATATATATATATATATATATATATATATATATATAATTTTCTATATACATGTTAGATATATCCTTATATGGATTAGATATTAATTTAAATATTATTATATATTCATATATTATTAGTCAGATAGTAAGATAGTCATGCATGCTTTATATTGCTTTATATTAAATTAGATATTTATATTTATTAGACGGGAGCCTGCGTTTGCGCCATTAAACTGGGAAGAGTTTAGTTTTATTGGGTGACCTGGGGGGGGGGTTCAGACAGCGGGGTATCCCAAACCAGGATGCATGGGGGGGGGGCAAGTAACACAACCCAGGATAGTCATAATTCCGGGTTTTGTTCTGCTTTCCAGAGTCTTAACGATTCTAGGGCCAGACTAAGCTCTTTTTCCTGGGTATCCTGATTTGGGATGCCCAACTGTGTGGTATTCTTATTTTTCACAATCCTACCTAGCATGCATGGGCCGGGTGCAGGCAGGCAAATCTGCCGTGCACGAGCAGTGGATGCCTGGTACGGGTAACTGCTTAATGAGGGGGAGGATTTATCTTGATTCGGGATGCCCCAGGGACTGGTATCAAACCCGGTAAAGGGTTTTGATCAACTTTAATGTTGGCGACTTGTGGGTTAATGCCCCGCCGTGTGGGTGTTTGCGGTGTACACACACTGTTGAGGGGAAAGGTAACAAGGGCTTGTTTAGGATGCAGATCCTCCGGTTGGCTCTGGTTAGGCTCCGGCCACAGCTGAGCGGCCAGCCTGGCGGCGCGCCACTGCGTGCTTTGTCAACAAGAATCCCGCCCCCGACTTGCGCTGACCTCACCGTATGGGGACACGCTATGCGGATGCATCCCAACGCCAATATCTCTTCTGGCCAGGATCACACAACGCGCGAGGCACTAAACATTTCAGGCAGAACTCCGGCTCTTTTATATTTTTCTTGTAGAGAAGAGTAAGGAAGGGTCGGAACCACTTTTAAATTAGGAGCATTTCTGGTATTAGACAAACTGTGGCCCTGGGCAAAATAACAAGTGGGGCCCCTTATCTAATCTTCTCCATATGATGATGTTTGTGCCCCCTTTTGCTTCCAGGGCTCAGTATCTCCCATCCAGCGACATTAAATTAAAGCAGACCCAAAGCCGCTTTAGCTAGCCTTGGAGTATAAAAGACTCCAGGGCCAGCCAATTCCTTCTCCCCTGGGCACCCTGATTTGGGAATACCCCTGGGATGGCTGTATAACATAACTTTCCGCAACCCCACGGCACATGTGCTTGCGGGCTCTCCTCTAATTACTAATGCACGGATACACAAGTGCTGTGAGCTGATTGCTGGCTTAGGCAGTGGCTACAGTTGCAACCCCAGTTTCCCTGTGGTTTGTGGCACGCACCCACACCCAGTCTGTCTAAATAGCTGGGTGCAGGAGCCCGCCTCAGCTACAGGGATGCCGGGGATGCCCCCGCTGCCTGCAATCGTGGCGCAGTACTGCCGAAAAGGTTAATTATTTGAGGGCCAGTGCGGAGAGTTGACATGATGGGGCATCCCAGATTAGGATGCCCCGGGGCACTTGGTCTAAAAGACTGCAGGGCGTCCCTTGTTGGTGTTAGGACCACTTTAAAGTGGACCAAAACCCATCGTGATCTGCCCGGGAATCTATTAGATTCCCTCCCCTGGGGCATCCCGATTTTGGATGCCCCGAGGGGAGGGAATCTTATAGATTTCCGGGCGGATCGCGATGCTGTGAAACCCCACAGGTCACCCCATGCACCTACCTTGCTTGGCCGCATCCCCACTATCCCTCTAGCAGGGCACGTGCCTGGCTGGCGCGGGCATGCAGCCTGTTAGAGGGAAGCGAGGGATGCAGCCGCTGGCCTTAGACGATGTTGCTTCATCGTCTCCAAGAGTGCTGATTGGCCGAGCGGCCGTGCATATGCCGTAGGACATAGAAGAGGTGAGTGAGCTTCGGAGATCTGGGGGGTTTCACACAGCGGGGAACCCCCGATTAGGGGAAAGGACCAAAACCCAGGATAGTCAAAATCCTGGGTTTTGGTTGTGAATAAATCAAATCCAGGGTCTGGGCTATAGGAATGGTGATACACCCCCACAGAAGCTGCTTTACATAGCAGCTCACCAAGATGAATCCTCTGCATGGCAGGTAAGGGAACAATTATTTGTTTATACTGGACAATCCCTTTAAAGCGGACCTTCACCCTGAATAAGAGTCTATCTTGTATGTTTCCCCCAACCTATACATACAGATTACCCACATTAATCTGGACCTTCACCCTGAATAAGAGCCTATTTTGTATGTTTCCCCCACCCTGTACATACAGATTGCTCACATTAATCCGGACCTTCACTCTGAATAAGAGCCTATCTTATATGTTTCCCCCAACCTATACATACAGATTGCCCACATTAAAAAAATCATTCTACCTGCGCCTATTGCGTATTTTGAGCCTTTTAACATCCAAGATGGCTGCCTGCAGACAAGAAGTGTCTCTTGACTGTGCCTATTCTGGGATTGCTGACCTTTTCCTGACCCCAGCTCTGCTCTGTCCGTGCAAAGCACAGCTATAACCCCACCCCCTGCACTTTTCACCCATCTCCTCTCAATATGTAATGCTTCTGAGACAAGATGGCGGCGCCCGTATCTTAGAGTCCCGCAGCCCAACGGGGGAAAGAATAATAAGTAAGCAACTCGTGCGCCATTGGTCACCTACTTTCACGATCCCACTTACGGTCCCAATTGTGAGAGAAAGTTGTGTGTAGCCTGAATTATGTAACTGGCAAATTGTGTGTACGTTCTGATTTCTCTTTGTATTGCTGATTGCTATGCGTATGACCAGCATGAGGGTGAGGAGGCGGGGCTTATTCAAATTGGCCGCAAAGGCACGCATCTCCTGTCCCAGCAGGTAAAACGCCGGGCGCACCTGTGATGTCATAGCTCAAAGTTCAGGGGAAAGGAGGAATGGCTGATGTGTTTTTATCCAATGGAGAGATTCTTATTGCGCATTGTCCTAGAACACCGAGCCATAAATTGTTGCACGCCTCGCAGCAGCCAATGAGGCACAGCCACAATCTCTTCATAGTGTTTATTCAGGTTATGGGCGAGGAGCGCGACGCCAGACCTTGTAACCGCCCTGTCTGTGAACTTCATGTACCCCACAGATTATATTTGTATATATTTAGACATATTTATATCGGTAACGGGTAACATTCCTGTATATACCTTAAATGTATATACACTTTCATATTCCATATAAATGTATATACACTTTCATATTCCATATAAATGTATATACACTCTCATATTCCATATAAATGTATATACACTTTCCTACCCCACATAAATGTATATACACTCTCATATTCCATATAAATGTATATACACTCTCATATTCCATATAAATGTATATACACTCTCATATTCCATATAAATGTATATACACTTTCATATTCCACATAAATGTATATACACTCTCATATTCCACATAAATGTATATACACTCTCATATTCCACATAAATGTATATACACTTTCATATTCCACATAAATGTATATACACTCTCATATTTCATATAAATGTATATACACTCTCATACCCCACATAAATGTATATACACTCTCATATTCCACATAAATGTATATACACTCTCCTATTCCATATAAATGTATATACACTCTCATATTCCATATAAATGTATATACACTCTCATATCCCACATAAATGTATATACACTCATATTCCATATAAATGTATTTACACTCTCATATTCCATATAAATGTATATACACTCTCATATTCCACATAAATGTATATACACTCTCATATTCCACATAAATGTATATACACTCTCATATCCCACATAAATGTATATACACTCTCATATCCCACATAAATGTATATACACTCTCATATTCCATATAAATGTATATACACTCTCATAGTCCACATAAATGTATATACACTCTCATATTCCACATAAATGTATATACACTCTCATATCCCACATAAATGTATATACACTCATATTCCATATAAATGTATATACACTCTCATATTCCATATACCGTATATACTCGAGTATAGGCCGACCCGAATATAAGCCGAGGCACCTAATTTTACCACAAAAACCTTGAAAAAGTTATTGACCCGAGTATAAGCCGAGGCAGCTTTTTTCAATTGGAATTGGAGTTGATTTGAGGAATCACCCCTGACCACGCCCCCAGCCATCACCTAAGAATTAAATAAAAATAAATAATAATAATACAGTGAGGGGCATCCCTTGTTACAGCCAGTTAGGGGCATCCCTCATTACAGCCATTCAGGTGTAACACAGCACACACACAACATACACACAGCACACACAACACACACACAAACACAACACAGCACACAATACAGCACACATACACACACAAGGCACACACAACACACAGCACACAACACAGCACACATACAATGCACACAACACACACACTCACCAGTTCAGCTCCTGCACAATCTTCAGCGAGGCTCCTTCCAGCCAAGGCGACGGTGCGGGACAGAGTGAGGACGGCGCGGGACGACGGCATGGGACGCGGCCAGTCGCCAGTCGCAATGGTGACCCCTATAGCTACGCCCCTGGACGCGGGGCAGAAGAGCCGCCTCGGAGGCTTCAGAACTCGGCGGGGAGATCAGTACACCCAGCGCGAGGTGGGTGTACCAAGATGGTGGCCGGCGCGCTCCGCGCCGCCACGTCACTGAGGCCCGGGCCGCCATCTTGGTACACCCACCTCGCACTGGGTGTACTGATCTCCACGCCGAGTTCTGAAGCCTCGGCGGCTCTTCTGCCGCCTCGGAGGCTCTTCTGCCGCTTCCTCCGCCCCCTCGCTCAGGTAAGTCAGGTTACTGACTCGAGTATAAGCCGAGGATGCTTTTTTCAGCCCAAAAAGTGGGCTGAAAAACTCGGCTTATACTCGAGTATATACGGTAAATGTATATACACTCTCATATTCCATATAAATGTATATACACTTTCATATCCCACATAAATGTATATACACTCTCATATTCCATATAAATGTATATACACTTTCATATCCCACATAAATGTATATACCGTACACTCTCATATTCCACATAAATGTATATACACTCTCATATTCCATATAAATGTATATACACTCTCATATTCCATATAAATGTATATACACTTTCATATCCCACATAAATGTATATACACTCTCATATTCCATATAAATGTATATACACTTTCATATCCCACATAAATGTATATACACTCTCATATTCCATATAAATGTATATACACTTTCATATCACACATAAATGTATATACACTCTCATATTCCACATAAATGTATATACACTCTCATATTCCACATAAATGTATATACACTCTCCTATTCCATATAAATGTATATACACTTTCATATCCCACATAAATGTATATACACTCTCATATTCCACATAAATGTATATACACTCTCATATTCCACATAAATGTATATACACTCTCATATTCCACATAAATGTATATACACTCTCATACCCCACATAAATGTATATACACTCTCATATTCCACATAAATGTATATACACTCTCATATTACACATAAATGTATATACACTCTCATATTCCATATAAATGTATATACACTGTCATATTCCACATAAATGTATATACACTCTCATATTCCACATAAATGTATATACACTCTCATATTCCATATAAATGTATATACACTTTCATATCCCACATAAATGTATATACACTCTCATATTCCACATAAATGTATATACACTCTCATATTCCACATAAATGTATATACACTCTCCTATTCCATATAAATGTATATACACTTTCATATCCCACATAAATGTATATACACTCTCATATTCCACATAAATGTATATACACTCTCATATTCCACATAAATGTATATACACTCTCATATTCCATATAAATGTAAATACACTCTCATATTCCATATAAATGTATATACACTGTCATATTCCACATAAATGTATATACACTCTCATATCCCACATAAATGTATATACACTCTCATATCCCACATAAATGTATATACACTCTCATATTCCACATAAATGTATATACACTCTCATATTCCACATAAATGTATATACACTCTCCTATTCCATATAAATGTATATACACTTTCATATCCCACATAAATGTATATACACTCTCATATTCCACATAAATGTATATACACTCTCATATTCCACATAAATGTATATACACTCTCATATTTCACATAAATGTATATACACTCTCATATTTCACATAAATGTATATACACTCATATCCCACATAAATGTATATACACTCATATTCCATATAAATGTATATACACTCTCATATCCCACATAAATGTATATACACTCTCATATCCCACATAAATGTATATACACTCTCATATTCCATATAAATGTATATACACTCTCATATTCCACATAAATGTATATACACTCTCATATTCCATATAAATGTTTATATACTCTCATACCCCACATAAATGTATATACACTCTCATATTCCACATAAATGTATATACACTCTCATGTCCCACATAAATGTATATACACTCTCATGTCCCACATAAATGTATATACACTCTCATATTCCATATAAATGTATATACACTCTCATATCCCACATAAATGTATATACACTCTCCTATTCCATATAAATGTATATACACTCTCATATTCCATATAAATGTATATACACTCTCATATTCCACATAAATGTATATACACTCTCATATTCCACATAAATGTATATACACTCTCATATCCCACATAAATGTATATACACTCTCATATCCCACATAAATGTATATACACTCTCATATTCCACATAAATGTATATACACTCTCATATTCCACATAAATGTATATAAACTCTCATATTCCACATAAATGTATATACACTCTCATATCCCACATAAATGTATATACACTCTCATATTCCACATAAATGTATATACACTCTCATATCCCACATAAATGTATATACACTCTCATATCCCACATAAATGTATATACACTCTCATATTCCACATAAATGTATATACGCTCTCATATTCCACATAAATGTATATACACTTTCATACCCCACATAAATGTATATACGCTCTCATATTCCACATAAATGTATATACGCTCTCATATTCCACATAAATGTATATACACTTTCATATTCCATATAAATGTATATACACCTTCATATTCCATATAAATGTATATACACCTTCATATCCCACATAAATGTATATACACCTTCATATTCCACATAAATGTATATACACTCTCATATTCCACATAAATGTATATACACTCTCATACCCCACATAAATGTATATACACTCTCATATTCCATATAAATGTATATACACTCTCATATTCCACATAAATGTATATACACTCTCATATTCCACATAAATATATATACACTCTCATATTCCACATAAATGTATATACACTCTCATATTCCACATAAATGTATATACACTCTCATACCCCACATAAATGTATATACACTCTCATATTCCATATAAATGTATATACACGCTCATATTCCACATAAATGTATATACACTTTCATATCCCACATAAATGTATATACACTCTCATACTCCACATAAATGTATATACACTCTCATATTCCACATAAATGTATATACACTCTCATATTCCACATAAATGTATATACACTCTCATATTCCATATAAATGTATATACACTCTCATATTCCACATAAATGTATATACACTCTCATATTCCATATAAATGTATATACACTCTCATATTCCATATAAATGTATATACACTTTCATATCCCACATAAATGTATATACGCTCTCATATTCCACATAAATGTATATATACTCTCATATTCCACATAAATGTATATACACTCTTATTCCATATAAATGTATATACACTCTCATATCCCACATAAATGTATATACACTCTCATACCCCACATAAATGTATATACACTCTCATATTCCACTTAAATCTAAATACACTCTCATACCCCACATAAATGTATATACACCTTCATATTCCACATAAATGTACGGTATATACACTTTCATTTACCACATAAGTGTATATACACTTTCATATCCAACATGAATTTATATAGCAGCTTCATATATCACCATGGATTGCCTTCATAAACATTTTCATATCCCTGATGGATAACATTCGTATACACTTTAATATTCCACATGGATTATATTTATATACACCTTCATGGATAACATTCGTATACACCTCAATATCCTTCATGGTTTACATTCGTATACACCTTCATATCCCACACGGATTACATCGTATACACCTTCATATCCCACACGGATTACATTGTATACACCTTCATATCCCACACGGATTACATTGTATACACCTTCATATCCCACACGGATTACATTGTATACACCTTTATATCCTTCACGGATTACATTGTATACACCTTCATATCCCACACGGATTACATTGTATACACCTTTATATCCTTCACGGATTACATTGTATACACCTTCATATCCCACACGGATTACATTGTATACACCTTCATATCCCACACGGATTACATTGTATACACCTTCATATCCCACACGGATTACATTGTATACACCTTTTATATCCTTCACGGATTACATTCCTGTACATCTTCATATTACGCATGTATTACATTCTTATACTCCTTCATATTACACATGGATTACATGCCCCCATGGATTACATATGTATATTCACATACACCTTCCTAAAATTCTCGTAGATTACTTTTGTATACACCTTTATGGATTACATTTGTATACACCTTCATATTCCACAAGGATTATATATCCCACATGAATTACATTTGTATATTCACCTTCATATCGCACATGTCTTACATTTGTATACACCTTCATATCCCACATGGATTACATTTGTATACACCTTATTCCACAAGGATTACATTTGTATACACTTTTATATACTTCATGGATTACATTTGGATACACCTTTGTATCCTTCATGGATTATATTTGTATACACCTTCATATTACACATGGATTACATTCTTATACACCTTTATATTATACATTGATTATATTCTTAGATTACATATGTATACACATTCATATGCCACATGGATTACATTCGTATACACCTTGATGGATTATATTTGTATACACCTTGATGGATTACATGTGTATATTCACCTTCATACCCCTCATAGATTATCTATGTATACACCTTCCTGTCCGGCACCTATACTGCCCTCACCTGCTTGTGCTGCAGTTGTGCTGAAATGCGATTGTCATGCAGAATGGAAGGCGTGCTGAGTCAGTGGCATTACGATAATCCCTCGGAGGCGCTAGCAGGTCCTTCTATGGAAAACATACACAGTGCAGAGCATGGCGCACTCACACAAGGACGGAGGACTCTGGCCACCATCAGATCACAGACCAGAAAGTCCTAGAAATGTCATTAGTGCAGCAGGGTGAGCTACTTTTTACTCTGCCGCCATGAGAAGGGCGACTAGGGAATGCCAATATGAGCGCAAGACCCCGCTCACTGCACCCTTATATATTACATTTGTAAGACAGAGAACGCATTCACATGGTGCATACAAACTTAGGATACCAGGATTTCTCTTGTGATACCTTGCAGTAGGCGGAGCCATGCAAATGATCTCTTTTTGGGCTATTTCAAAGGATAATGGCAGATAATGCTTTCCTAAAACAGAACGTTTTCCCGCTATCCGGTGCTGGTTCAGCTGCATTAAGACAGTCTAAGGGGGACATCCAGAATGCGGGAGCCAGGGCCGGCTCCAGGTTTATGTGGGCCCTTGGGCGGCCTGGTCTCAGGGGGCCCCTTTGTGGTGAAGAGTCGCATCACATCACCGAGGGATGCCCCAAATCTGGATGCCCCCTAAGGATCAGGCTATTTGGACCAAAACTGTAGTTTTGGTCTACTTTGAAGCGCACCAAATCCATTTAAACCTGACCTGATTTTGGACCCCCCTTTGTTCATTACTTTCCTGGAACTGGTGAATGTATTGTGGCATTGTGGGATCGCCAGTTTGAGTTAACGGCCAAACCAGGGGGGTTCTTTCACAAACAAATTGAGATGCTCCTGTAAAGTGGACCAAAACTCGACCTAAAAGCAGAATGAAACCCAGTGCTTCCTCCCCTGGAATCTAAATCGAGATGCCCCGTTGTGTGGAACCTGCCATTCGAGATGTGGGCACTAGCTGTGGCGGTGCCCACCCAGTCCACTACTGGTCAAGTGCCGTTGCACACCCCAAAGGCCAGTCCTGTCAGTGGGCACCCCAGAAGGCGGGGGCCCCTGGCATCTGCCCCACCATGCCGGGTGCTGACGCTGTCCCTGGCTGGAGCCCCCTCTCGCATCACCCCACAGAACGTCCCATATTCTTACCTTATCCTCAAGCTTGGCCAAGAATGCTGCTGCACGATTGGCTGACATCGCTCAGCGAGGTTAGAGGATAAGGTAAGAAGATCCGGTGTTCTGGGGGGTGATGCGAGAGGGGGTGCTCCAGCGTTCTGTCTGCCCCCTAGACTCTTGTAATGCAGCGGTACCAACACCCACACCTGATAGTGGGAAGACGGGTATTGATCCGCTTTAAAGCGTAATGGGATGTCACGCTTTGTGAACCCCCTGCCCAGTTGCTATTAATGGCTTACCTTTCCCCGTTCCCAACGGCGCATGCGTGGGCTCTCGTGCAATAAGAGCGGCCTTTTAGCTCCATGACATTCTGCAGATGGCTCTCATTGTTGTCAATGGGGAGCATGCGCTCCTACGCTAGCCGTTCAGATAGGGCGACAGCGTGCGCTCCCCATTAAAGTCAGAGAGAGCCGTTTGCCAAAAGAGGTAAATGCAGCAAATGTCTCTCTTTAGCTAAGGCCCCCGCACATGTGCCGTTGTATCGTGGAAGAAGTGAGTTTGGAGCTTTCTTGGGGGTTTCACTCAGCGGGACATCTCCAATCGAGATGCCCCGGGGAACAAAACAAAGCTAGAGAAAGTCAAATTCCCTGGGTTTTGTTCCACTTTAAAGAGTTGGGTGTTTAGATCTCTTAAAGCCCTCTTTATGGACTAACAACTCTTCAGTGTGGGAAAGAGGGACAATGGTTAAATCAAGCCACACCCCCTCATGGATTGATGAATAGAAGATTAGGTGTAACATCAGGGCCCTGTTAAGTGTGGTGGAGGCCCCTGGGCACAAAATCTGGTGGAGGCCCCAGATACAGTATAAAATAATAGACCAGACAAGTAACTGATTGGTGGTTGTCTGGCACCCGCCTACTTACTGGAACGTCAGTTCGAGTCCCTTGTGCCCCCCTTGTGCCCCCCTTGTGCGGGTGCGTGCTGCTCGGGAACTCCTGCTTTGCCATTCTGGGTGGGGGGTAGTGTAGTCACCCGGCTGGGTGGCTTATGTGCATATAAGCGGCCACCAATTGACAGCTCTGCACTTGCACCCATCACTGTAGTGTTTTGCTGCTCTAGACTGCCCCCACTGCCGCCGATAGCATTATTGCTGGCCCCGCGACCCACCAGACCATAACCCAAAGGTTGGTGGAGGCCCCAGGACGCGCGCCCCTTGCGCCCCTCTCATAATCCGGCCCTGTGTAACATTTACATTATAAACACTTTGTATAGGAGAATGAATCATTTATTGATGTACAGAAACGAATATGAGTGGACGTGAACAAAGTCGCACCTTCTTCAATGGGGAGCACCAACCACAAATACCATGTAAAATATTTCAACATTTTTATTAGATATAATTACACTTGCTGGAGTATAATAAAATACACGCAACATATAACACAAGACAAATTAAAAGCCACTGCAGATTACCCTATAATTCACATAATATCATCATATAAATTGGTCCAATAATGGGACCTAAACAATATATGAATAAATAGAGTCCTATAAAGCCCCAAATCTAAAAAATATATGGGGGCACACAATCCCTTTTTTTTTTTTTTTTTTTTGTGCGCTGGCACAAAAAACCCTATAACCCTAAAGTGCAACCTTAATAGGCAAATTGTGCAAAAAAGCAGAAAAATGTGTGTGTATATATATATATATATATATATATACCCATACAACAAAAATTAAAATTATATGGGTGCACCACCTAAATGCTAGTACATGTGCTCACTCTAAATTACTGTAGACAATTCATAGAGTGGACGTGGACTAAGCCGCACCTTCCTCAGATTGAGGAGCACCAAACAGAATTTCAAATTTCACCATTTTTATTAGAAAATAATACACTGACAAAAAGTATTAAAATACACAAGACATTCTACACCAAACACAATAAAAACAATGGGAAGCCTCCCCACAATCTCCAATCACTCAAGAAAATCTATAACCAGTCCTATAAGGCACCCGAAAATCAATATATAGTCCATAAAGCCCCTATCTGAAAAATTACCCCCTATGAGTTGTTTTTGTGCTGGCACAAAAAAAAAAAAAGTTTGATTTGTGTATATATATATATATATATATATATATATATATATATATATATATAAAATAATATAGCCAAAGGAATGTGCAAAAATTGGCAATTTGCAAAAGATGCAAAAGTAAAGAGTAAAGTGCTACTCTAAGCAATAATAAATCTAAAGTGACCAGTGCCCAAATAAACGTGCTGGCTGCACTAACTGTGCAAACCACCTTAAAGTGGATGAACACCCAGGATTTTCATTATCCTGGGTTTTGGTCCACCCCGATCGGGGTGCCCCGCTGCGTGAAACCCCCCCGATCACCCTAAATAACTCACCTCACCCCGCTCCTACGCGAGCGCTCGTCCAATCAGAGCCGCCGTGGTATGCACGTACAAGGGACGGACAACCACAGCGGCTCTGAGCGCGCTGGAGGCCGCTTCTCGCGCTTCCTTCTAACAGGGAGCGTGCTCGCGCCGGCCATTCACAAACGGCAGGTGCGCGCCCTGCTAGAGGGAAGCGTGAGATGCGGCCGTGGCCCGCGCATGCGCCGTTGGAACGGGGATAAGGTAAGGTTTCGGGGCGTCCTGGGGGGTTTCACAATTTCGGATGCCCCGCGGGGAGGGATCTGATCGGCCGATCCCCCCTGGGTGTTGGTCCATTTTAAGAAAACAATACAAAACTCAATTAATACCTGGGTGAAAGCATATATACAATTGATACAATTTAGCCAATATATTGCACAGAAATATTCCCAAGTATAAACAGATAAATAAATAGTTAAGAGCAAAAAGTGCCTGTGCCAAAGTGCATAACGATTACCAAACCAGAATGACAGGAGGCAATAATGGACTGTTTGTGGAGAGGGAGGCACCGAAATTCAATTTGAGGAAGGTGTGGCTTAATCCACATCCACTCTATGAATTGTCTACAAATGCCCAAACAAACTAAGTGGCCAAGTGAAAAGGCAATATATTGTGATAAACACACCAATAGCAGCTACAGTCAAGATCGACTGTGTCTAAATGAATTCATAAGTGTTTACTATATACACAGAGAAACCAATATCGCACAGAAACGCGGTAACAAATAAGCATTAATAAGTAGCAATCAAAATGAGCAGCAATCAATAAAAAAAGTGCAGTGCAAATTCCAGAGGGCAATAACCAAGACAATCAATCAATATTGAAATTAAGGACAGAGGATCAACAAGGGACAGGGGGGATATGAACTCTAAATAGGGACAGTCCCTCCAAATCAGGGATACTTGGGAGGTATGCCTAACATGGGTCTCTTCTCTACTATATCACAAAGCTTATAAAACGCTGCAGTCTTTCCAGTTCGGTCGAATACCTCTTCCTGGGGAGTCCTGAATTGGCTGATCAGACTTATCTCAAGAGCTCACAGTCACCCCCTGCTTTTAGACACTTGGCCAATGAGCCCCCTGGGGGGGGGTAGGTATTCACTGGTGGTTTCACTGGTTTTCACCTGGACTGACGGTGAGAAAGTTTACCCGATATTTCAGCCAAAGCATAGCCTCAGGGCAGATCACATTTTTTTTATGGTTGACATCAGCAGCTTGCATATTTATCAGACTACATATTACCTTCAGGGTAATGCTTAGTTTGAACCTAGCTAGTCTGGTTATCGCAGACGGTGATGAGATGATACGTATAATAGAGATAATAATAGTGAATAGCAGAGGAGGACAGCAGATGTGTTGCGTCATCGCTGTAGAAGGTGGCGATGAGCAGCATAATTGTCCCGGTCACCCGTCTCGCGTTGGATCTCATCCCCATCGTCTTCTAAAAATAAATCTGGGCCAGGTGCGACGTTTCACAGGATAAACCCGAGCGCCAGTTGTAATCCTTTAAATGCAGCATGTCGTCCATTAAAGGAGCCTTTCATGTGTCGGGCTGAGGCTCGCTTTGTGTGTGGCCTCCCAACCTTGGCCTTGGACTTTTTAGGAGGCTGGTTTAAGAAGACTAAAAGCCAGCGCATTATAGATTCCCCGGCCGATTAACTATCTTGCCCCCCAGGGTATCCAAAATCAAGATGCCCCGCTGTGTGAAACCCCCCCAGGTCGCCCCATTTACTTACCTTGCTTCCCGGTCCAGCGGCAAATTTGCGAGCCACTGCCACATCCCCGCTATCTGTCTAGCAGGGTGCCATCCATCTAGCTCACTGTTAGAGGGAAGTGGGGGGATGCGGCCGCCAGTGCGCTCGGAGCCCCTGGCCTTAGACCTTAGACTGCCTGATGTCAGCGGCAAATTGGACGATCGGCCGCGCATGCGCCGTAGAGCTGGGAAGGGGTAAGTTGCGCTCGGCGATCTGGGGGGGTTTCACACAGCGGGGCACCGATCGGGGTGCCCCAGGGCAACTGACCAAAACCCAGGATAGTCAAAATCCTGGGTTTTGGTCCACTTTAAATGGCCAATCCAGGCAGATTTGCAGTATTCAAATGTAAACCCCACCCTGCTAGAAAGAATAAGAGGAACTCCTTGTACCAAGTGCCTCCAGGCAGCCATTCCATTCTAGGTGCCCCTTGAGGAGGTCCTAGTCTAGGCAGGGAGATCAGTATGAGATAAGTTTAAAATGTATAGCTAGAAAAAATAAGAGGAACTCCTTGTACCAAGTGCCTCCAGGAAGCCATTCCATTCTAGGTGCCATTTGTAGAGGTCCTAGTTTAGGCATGGAGTGCAGTATGAGATATATTTAGCATGTATAGCTAGAAAGAATAGGAGGAACTCCTTGTACAAGGTGCCTCCAGGCAGCCATTCCATTCTAGGTGCCACTTGTAGAGGTCCTAGTCTAGGCATTTAGAACAGTATGAGATACGTTTAGAATGTATAGGTTGAAAGAATGCAAGGCACTCCTTGTACTAGGTGCCTTCAGACAGCCGTTCCATTCTAGTTGCCACTTGTAGAGGTCCTAGTCTAGGCATGGAGAGCAGTATGAGATAAGTTAAGAATGTATAGCTAGAAAGAATAGGAGGAACTCCTTGTACAAGGTGCCTTCAGGCAGCCATTCCATTCTAGGTGCCACTTGTAGAGGTCCTAGTCTAGGCATTTAGAACAGTATGAGATATGTTTAGAATGTATAGGTTGAAAGAATGCGAGGAACTCCTTGTACTAGGTGCCTTCAGAAGCCATTCCATTCTAGTTGCCACTTGTAGAGGTCCTATTCTAGGCATGGAGAGCAGTATGAGATAAGTTAAGTTAAGAATGTATAGCTAGAAGAGTAGGAGGAACTCCTTGTACCAGGTGCCTCCAGGCAGCCATTCCATTCTAGGCCCCACTTGTGGAGGTCCTAATCTAGAGCAGTATGAGATAAGTTTATGATATATAGCTAGAAAGAATAATAGGAACTTCTTGTACTAGGTGCCTCCAGGCAACCATTCCATTCTAGCTACCACTTATAGAAGTCCTAGTCTAGGCATGGAGAGCAGTATGAGATACATTTAGAATGTAGTGCTAGAAAGAATAACAGGAACTCCTTGTACAAGGTACCTCCAGGCAGCCATTCCATTCTAGGTGCCACTTGTCGAGGTCCTAGTCTGCACATATAGACCAATATGAGATGAGTTTAGAATGTATAGCTAGAAAGAATAAGAGGAACTCCTTGTACAAGGTACCTCCAGGGTGGCCTTTATACTTTGGTCATAGAGATTTATAGACTGCATTGCGATGATGTGATGATGCCATTGATTTCAATGGGCAGGTTTCTCTTCCCAATTTCCGCACATATTTTTACTCCAGCGCGACACAATCGAGAGTGCTTAGGAGGTCTTATAGAAGTACTTTATTTTTTTTCTTGCTTACCCACATGTATCAGATTTTAATCTGGAGGAAAAGGATGGCATGTACTTTATATTAAGTAAATCAGCAGGTGCTGCGCTTTCTGCACACTGTCACTTGTGCCAAATCCTAATTGCTTAACACAGAGCCTCTTGTGTACCTGCTGGCTTTGTTTAATGCCTCATTTGTACGCACTCTCACGCCCGGCCCTTTTATGAGGGTGGGAGGTGGACACACGTATTAACTCAAATGCTTTCTGTAATCATAAACTTAAAGGGAAACTATTAAAAAAAAAAAAGCCCAGGATTTTTGACCATACCAGGTTTCTTGCCACAGGGGCATCCCCATTTGGAATGCCCCGCAGTGTGCCTGGTGGGGAGCACACGCTCTGGGGAGCGAGGGAGGTTTTTTTACTGCTTCAGTCAACGCTGGTCTCCATTAATGACACTCCTTGGTGCAAACAACATGGTCTTTATTGAAAGGCTTCCATCCATGATAAACAGCATAGTCCAGTTACAGGCAATATCCTTTGGTTACAGCAAACAGTACAATCCACAGGTTTCTTCCATGGCTGTCTCTCAGCTCCTCCACTACATTAACGCTTCCCCTCATCATGGTCTTAGCATAGAACTTGGTAGGACTTAGAACACTCTAGAAGGGTTGGGTTTTCCCTTATATAACCTCTGCATGGTTACCTTATCAAACTAAGTTGCAAGCCTCAACCAATAGCAGGGCAGGTTATGTTGCCAATGCCACCTGGCTAAGTCTCTATTTATCTAAATTTAGAGGAACGCTAGACTATTTATTATTAGTTAGGTCCATTTCTTAGGCAACACTGCCATCATGTGGATTTATGATGTACTGATCACCAAGCAATGCATCCAACTGGTTTAACTAGGATTACCTAGGATAAGTACCTGTCACTATCAGGGTCACTGACAGGGCTCCAATGTTTCCTATTTGTAGTGTTGTCCATGGTTTCCACCCGTCACACATATAATGCATGCCCCGGCACTCGTCCAATCAGAGCTGTTTGCCGGGCATATGTAATGCTCAGCTAAGCAAATGGCTTTGTTTATGGCAACAAGCAGCGCAAACAGTTTGTGATGCCCCACATTTTACTCACTATTTGCCGTGCACCCCTGGCTTCCTTGTAGGGGATGCACAACGGCTTCAAACAGGCTGGGCAGGGGGGGACCGGGGATGCAGCTGGTCCCTTACATAGTAACATAGTATTTAAGGCTGAATAAAGAAGTCCATTCAGTTCAGCCTGTTTATCGCCTTCCAGTGGTCTAGTAGCCATAGCTGGAAATGTTATTACATGCAAGGACAGCATCCCGGCCACTATAGATCTCCTTCCAGTGGTCTAGTAGCCATAGCTGGAAATTTTATTACATACAAGGAGGGCATCCCGGCCACTATAGATCTCCTTCCAGTGGTCTAGTAGCCATAGCTGGAAATTTTATTACGTACAAGGAGGGCATCCAGGCCACTATAGATCTCCTTCCAGTGGTCTAGTAGCCATAGCTGCTAATGTTATTACATGCAAGGAGGGCATCCAGGACACTATAGATCTCCTTCCAGTGGTCTAGTAGTCATAGCTGGTAAAGTTATTACATGCCAGGTAGGCATCCTGGCCACTATAGATCTCCTTCCAGTGGTCTAGTAGCCATAGCTGGTAATGTTATTACATGCCAGGAAGGCATCCCGGCCACTATAGATCTCCTTCCAGTGGTCTAGTAGCCATAGTTGGTAATGTTATTACATGCCAGGAGGGCATCCAGGCCACTATAGATCTCCTTCCAGTGGTCTAGTAGCCATAGCTGATAATGTTATTACATGCAAGGAGGGCATCCAGGCCACTATAGATCTCCTTCCAGTGGTCTAGTAGCCATAGCTGGAAATGTTATTACATGCAAGGAAGGCATCCCGGCCACTATAGATCTCCTTCCAGTGGTCTAGTAGCCATAGCTGATAATGTTATTACATGCAAGGAGGGCATCCCGGCCACTATAGATCTCCTTCCAGTGGTCTAGTAGCCATAGCTGGTAATGTTATTACATGCCAGGAGGGCATCCCGGCCACTATAGATCTCCTTCCAGTGGTCTAGTAGCCATAGCTGGAAATATTACTTGCCAGGAGGGCATCCCGGCCACTATAGATCTCCTTCCAGTGGTCTAGTAGCCATAGCTGGAAATGTTATTACATGCCATGAGGGCATCCCGGCCACTTTTGAAAGTTTTTACTGTATCCTTCATTACTTCCTCCTCCGGCAGCAAGTTCCATAGTGTCACTGCTCTTACAGAGAAGAATCCCCTCCTATGTCGGTGGAGAAAGCACCTTTCCTCTAACCTTAGTGGATGCCCTCGGGTTATGGTTACACTCCGAGGTATAAATAGATTGTGGGACAGATCTTTGTATTGACCCCAAATATATTTATACATAGTTATTAGATCCCCCCTCAGGCGTCTTTTTTCAAAACGAAATAAACCTAACTTTAACACTTTAACAATCTTTCAGGGTTCTCTAGCCCCCGCACTTCTTTAGCTTTAGCTTTGTTGCCCTTCTTTGAACGTGCTCCAGTTCTGATATGTCCTTCTTATGCCCTAGTGCCCAGAACTGTACACAGTACTCCATATGGGTTCTGACCAGATTTTTTCTAGACAGGGCGCTGATTGGACTAGAGCCCAAATTGGGATGCCCCGGGATAAGAGACGAAACCTAGTATAGCAAGAATCTAGGGTTTTGCTCCACTTTAACATAATGGTACTAAAGCTTTAGCATGGTCTGGGGGTGGGTATGGCTCCCATAGCCATATTGCTGAGGCTATTCTGGGAAATTCCAGCGGCAGATCATGGGTAGGGGTGTGGATATGGCCACTCCTAAAGCGGATCAGAACCCGGGTTTTGTTCCTTGCTCGCTGTGTGAAACCCCCCAGATCACACCTTTGCCCGGTCCTATGGCTTATTCCTGGCCTCTCATCCAATCAGAGCCGTTTGCCATTCATACATACTGTTCGCCAAGTGGCTCTGTTTATGCCAATCGGAAACTAATATGGGCAAATCCCCAGCAAAGGGCACGGGAAGATGTGACCGTCCAATGTTAGGGAAGGAGCTGGGAAGCAAGGGAGTTTTGCAGAGCTCCTGGGGGGGGCACATGTTCCCGATTAGAAAAGCCCCATGGGAATGTTTTAGATTCCAGGACCCGCCGCATAGGGTTTTGGTCTGCTTTAAAAAGGAACAAGACCCAAGATTTTCTATTGCAGGTGCAGCACTGAGATGCAGCATAGAGCTACCCCCAGGGTTTCACACAGTGGGACATTCCAAGTCACGATGCCCCATAAAACTAACTGTTGTGGCCCAAAGGTAAGGAAGCGGCCTTGTGATTGGAGGGTTGATCAGCTGATCCTGGGCGATATTACGGCAGCCCACCACTCACTATTGCCATATAAAGGGAAGACCACATATTTAAAGTGATGGTACTGAAGCTTTAGTTGTGCTTGGGGAGATACTGTGGCCGGGGGGGTGGGTATGGACCTTATAGCCATAATGCTGAGGCTACTGCATTTCATGGGCAGGGTTGGTTATGACCACACATTGGTACTGAAGGTTTAATATTGTCAGGATAGACAATGGCCTTGATTCACTAAGAGTTGAAAAACATTCTCATGGTAGTAAAAAATTCAATTCATGAGAAAAAAGCCTGAGAATGTCACTGTTACTGAATCACCAGATAGGAAGACAATGAAAGTCAATGGCACTTTTTTACTCCTGTGAATCAAGGCCATTGTGTTAGAGGTGGGGAAGACCCCTTTCCTAGCCACTATGGAGCCGATTCAGAGCCAGGTGAGAATTCTCACTCCTTTTTTTTAGGAGAGAAAACTGCCATTCACTTTAATTGTCTACCTTGGGACTGATTCAGAGGCCAGGTGAAAATTTACACCTGGGAGACAATGAAAGTGAATGGCAGTTTTCTCTCCTAAAAAAAGAAGTGAGAATTCTCATCTGGCTCTGAATCGACCCCTATGAGACTGAACACTATTAGGCACAATATGAGCTGTGTTGTCTTGGCTGGTGGGGGGAGGGGGGGGGGGTACAGTGGGGCCCAGTATGGAGGGAGGCCAAGGAGGGTGTTACAAGAGGAATGAGTAAATTCCGGCACAGGGTTGGGAGGTGAGGCGGGCTGTAGTGGCGATACCCAGTGCAGCCCCCAATGAATTCTCCCTCTTCTCCCTATGGCCAGTCCCTGCCTGTAACTAGGGCTTCAGCTAGCGAAGCAGTTTATGCAGAAGGGACTTTCCAGCCATTTTGCAGTAAAGTTATTTATTCATCTTCTTGGAAGGAATCTCGTAAGATCTTTTCATGAGAAACTCTGCAAGCTAAAACACGCTGTTTATGTGACATTAAAGGGCCTTTTGGTTCAGGAGGGGGAGGTTAGATTGCTACGATAGTTTTATTTACAGTGTTGATAGTCTGTCTTCCTCAGGATATACACAGTAGACGTAGTGCAGGCCTCAATTCTTCATTTACAACCCCAAGAAGATCCGGACTGCATTGAATGGTGTCATTTAAGCGCACCTCCGCACATGGTTATTTTCAACTGGCCATTAACTTTTTAAAGGGATACAGCAGGAAATAGCTGTGATATCAATGTCTTGTTCCAAAAGCTGCGATTTCACCTAATCACAAGCGCACACACAGGCAGTCGTGGGCGATTCAGACGCTAATTAGGTTTGATGATGATTGAAATGCTAATTAGATGTGACGTGATTGAAACGCTAATTATGCATGGCTATTCATGCGCTAATTAGGGCCGCAGCCAAGTGTAGAAGGCACTACACTGTAGAAGGGGAGGTAATTTCTTTTTTTGTAATCAACCACCTGCCATTGGCCGTTAACCTTCCCTGAGGATTTCCAAATTGTAATGCCTCTCTACTTACCGAGGACAGGAGAGGGGAGAAAGGCTGTGATGGCTGAGGCTGCATAATACTAGTGTGCTCATTGTTGGGGAACTGACAAAGGGGGCGGAGCTATAGACCATCAGTCGACGCCTATAGTTGGTGGTCTATGGCAAACATCCAGGGGTTGTGCTCTTTGCCTTGTTTCTACTTCCAGGAGCAGTTGTGCACTGACAGGAACAGAGAGGGCAGACAATAAGACGCAAGCTGCTGAATTATCTTGTCTAGAGTCAAAACCCATTGCGGACGGCCCCCTGGGGCATTCTATAGCGTGGGGTTTTCCTTGAGTGAAACCCCCACGTTTGGTCAGCTCCCCGAGAAGAAAGTCCGGCATTCGGCCAGCCGGCTGGCACGAGTCATACAGCACTTTTGAAATCAGCCAATCGGCTTGGCTTTCGTTTTAGAAAACCACGTTTTTTTTTTTTAGCTTTAGCTCAGTATATATTTGGTTGGGTGTCACGTTAACTAGGAGTAGGTTTAGCTGTGGTTGTGTTTTAGGGTCGAGCTGCGCATTCTGCGAAATGTTCAGAATTCCAACCCTTTTTTTCGGATTGCATAATGTAATGATGGCAGCATCCTGGGGGAATAAATATGACCATCTATGTCCTGTGACTGGCCGCGCACTAAAGCACCTCGAACCCCTCGCCTGTTCCTTGCTGCGTCTGTTAACGTTAGGAGCGTTCGCTGGTGCCATCGCCTTGTCAGTGACGAGCTTTACAACAGGAGGCTTGTGACAAATGAAAATGTCATTAAAGGTTCCAGACAGAGATGAAAGAAGATGCTGTCTAGTAAATGAGAGCGCCTTTATACAAACATGCCGGGGCCGCGCCGCGATCTGACAGACTGTTTGTGTGGCTGAGCCGTCCCTGAGCTGCAATTGCCATTTCACTGGTAACATTTCAGCCACCCACTTCTTCTCTCATTGCTGGATCACTGCTGATTCATTAACCCGTGGCTGCAGCTTCATTCCACCAGGCCGCAGGATTGAGGGGCTCGGGTCCATACATGTGGGCATCCATTGTTGATGAGCATTGAGTCCATTGCCGAAGAGCAGTGAGTCCATTGCCGAAGGGCATTGGGTCCATTGCCGAAGGGCATTGGGTCCATTGCTGTTGATTGGCTGCAGAGGACGCATCATGTGAGCATCCATTGCCGACGAGCACATTGTGGTGGACACTTCTATGGGCACCACAAGCTGGTCCAGAGCGTTGGAATGGGCAATTCAACGCCCAGCACCCAGTCTGTATATGTTCTACCCAGTCTGCATATGTTCTACATGACCACTGGTGGCCCGGCCTGCAAGCCTAATTGGTTGTCGGTAGCATGATGAATGCTCAGATGCAGCTGACACAACTGGCAAGAGCAAGAATATTGCTCTTTTTTAGGGGGCTTCTCAGATTGCTAATCATAGCTCTTTGTTTGGACCAATCCTTAAAGTGGTCCATTAGGAGAGGTTTTAAAGTGGGCCCATGTCATTCTTACAACTTCCAAGACTTTTGGTCTCCCATGTTGTGAATAATCAGAGCAGGAGAACTGGGTGAGTTCCCAGCAGTATCGGGGGGAGGGGGATCTTTGATGTTCCCAGCATTGAGCTCAGTTTGATGCTCAATTGGGTTCAAGTCCAGGAAGTTAGGGGACCAGGGTAGTACTTTAAATTCTTGGTCATGCTCCTTCACCAATGTCTGGTGGGTAGGGGTGGATCCATAGAGCCAACAAGACTTTCAGGGTGCTCCCATAGATGCTCAATTTGGTTCAAGTCTGGGGAGTTAGGGGACCAAGGTAGTACTTGGAATTCTTGGTCATGCTTCTTCACCAATGTCTGTTGGGTAGGGGAGGATCCATAGAGCCAACACGACTATCAGGGTGCTCCCATAGATGCTCATTTGGGCTCAAGTCTGGGGAGGTAGGGGGCCAGGGAATTACTTGGAAGCCTTGGTCATGTTCCTTCAATCAATTAATAAGAGCACCTTCTAGGTCTTTGATATTCTCAGCATTGAGCTCAGTTTAATGTTTAATTGGGTTCAAATCTGGCTAGTTAGGGGTCCAGGGTAATACTTGGAAGTCTTGGTCATACTCCTACACCAATGTCGGGTGGGTTGTGGAGGATCCATTGAGCGAACACGACTATCGGGGTGCTTCCATAGATGCTTAATTGGGCTCAAGTCTTGGGAATAAGGGGGGCAGGGTAGTCCCTGTACTTTGAAGCCTTGGTCATGTTCCTTCAACCAATTAATAGGAGCACCTTCTATGGTGAGAAATAAGGGAAATATACAGCATCACATGATATAGTAGGCTCTGGATGAGTTCCCAGCAGTGCTGGGGGTGGGGTGGTCTTTGATATTCCCAGCATTGAGCTCAGTTTGATGCTCGCCAGGCCGTACACAGTACTAATGACTAATTTATATTAGGAATGTCTAAGCACCCTGTCCTGCATGGAGGATGACCTGTCCCTCTATATCACTGCAGGAATGTGAAGCGGTTGTGTCTGCGAGGGTGCAGCCGCTGGATTGTTGTGGCTGAATGCTATTGGTGTGAAGGGGTACTGGACGGTGCTTGAGGTTATTGTGTGACTGCCGATCGAAGAAGAAGTGATTGGTCAACTTTGCTCCCCTCACCCCCTCTTTTTTTCTCTACTTTCATTTTTATTGGTTCTGTAACTACCTGACAGTGACTTGACAAACTTCTGTCTGGAGTGGGTCAGGTGGGGTTCCTTCCAAACTATTATGCAAATGATATTCTTCTCTGATTTTTTCCTACATGCTGGATGACATGACATGACAGGTGGCATAATTTCCCGTTGTCAGCTGCCATCAGGGTATATAATAGTCCTGACTACAACCCGCCTCTGTGAGATTAGATAAATATTCTATAAAGTGATCCAATATGCATGTTATCATATTGTAGCCAAATAATTCATGATCCCCATTAATTTCTTAGGTAAATTAACCTAAACATCAAATACATATCATACAGAGTATGATACTATGTGGATTATCAGTCTCTGGCCAATACATACATGCCATGAATAAGACTCTCATTAATATAGTCATATTTCAGGAGTTACACCACTCTTCCACAAAAAATATCCAATGGCCGTGTCTAAAGTGTATTTGAGTGTCTGAGTTGGAGGTCAACCTAATTAGGAATTCAAAGATTCTTTTTCAAGGGGAAATGGGCTGCAGCCCAGAAAACACCCCAGCTATTGAGGTAGTTGGCAGCTAGGCTGTATAGTCTATTGTATTCATGGGACATAGATGGCAGAAACTCACTCACTCACATACTATTTGAGTTTTAATCTGGGGGACATCTGTAACCATATCCTTTAACAATTCTTCCCAAATGAAAATACACAGAATGCACTGCTTCAAATGATTCTGCACAGCAAAGTGTCAATACATTGCATAGGTTGTAAAGTAGTGAAAATGGCCATTTGTTGAATGTGCAGCAGTAACCAGTGACATTTACTGACCTCAAAACCTCTTTCCATCTAATATATCCTAACAGGCCCCGTGACAATGGGGCCCTTCTTTCATATCACCTTCATTGTTGTTCTATCCATTGGACTGGAGCGTTTTTGGGGAGTTTCAGGTTGAATTTCTTTGCAGGATGTCAGAATTGCCTGCCAGAGCTGTAATTTTGATGTGAGCTGCCTCCCGCCCTCGTATATCCTTTGCTTTAGGATACGCCAAAGTTTCTCAATAGGGTTGAGGTCAGGGCAGGATGGGGCCACAGCATGAGTTTCTCTTCTTGCCCATAGCAGCCAATGACTCTTTGCAGCATGAGATGGGACCTATTTAAGGCACCGCAGAAGAAAGTGGTCAATGAGAACTCTATAGACTATGCCGAGGTCATTTTCACACCTTTAGGCACCCTAAAGGGGCCGACCAGCTCTTTCCCCATGGTTCTGGCCTAAAACGTGAGCCCACCCCCTCCTTTCTGACTTTGCAGTCTTATTGGGACATGGTGGCCTCCACCAACCTTCCACTACTCCATCCATCTGGACCATCCAGGGTTTCACGGCGCTCATCAGTAAGTTGTTGTACCGTGTTAGCCATCGATGTAAGCAGGAAATCCAAGGTTAATGTAATACCATTATTGGCTTACTCAAAAAGATTCTAAATGCAAGCCTTTAAAGGCTTCAAGCTTCTTCTTCAGGCATAATACAGATCTGTAACTTACTGACACTTTTATACAGAAAACTACAAAGGAGTCCCAATTGTTCTTCTACTGACACACGTGAATAATAGCAAAGTCGTAAAATCGTAAGATGTGGGATAAGAATCATGGGGATTATGACGATTAATGGTGGGCTGATAAGAGTGAGTGGGGGAGAGAGTGTGTGTGATGTGAGAGCAATAAGAATTGCACACACTTTCTCCCCTTCTCATTCTTATCAGCCCACCATTAATTGTCATAATCCCCCTCATTCTTATCTCACAGCTTACAATTTTAAGACTTTGCTATTTCTCACGTTTATAAATAGAAAAGCAATTGTGACTGCATTGTAGTTTTCTGTATAAATGTGTGTCTAAGTTACAGATCTGTATTATGCCTGAAGAAGAAGCTTGACACGCTTCAAAAGCTTCAATCTTATTGAGTTAGCCAATAAATGGTACTGCCTTAACCTTGGATTTCCTGCTTACAGCATTCATCAGAAAGATAATCAGTCTTCAAGTGTGGCCCACTGCAGCCGCTTCTGCCTTTTGAGCACTAGTTAGTAATGGCCAGATAGTAGGTTTATGCACATCTGTATCTGGAGGATACTACACCTCGTGGTCCTGGGACTCCAGAGGCAACAGCAGCTTTCATATACCTATTTACTGCTTTGCAATGGCATTTTAGCAGCTGCTTTCTCAAGCCAATGGATTTGTCTGGCAGAAACCTTCATGATTATGCCCTTATCTTCACCAACCTTCCTGTGCTCTGAATCGGCCACAAATCTCATCACAGTCCAATGACCAAGCTTCAAGTGGACCAAAATTCTGGGAATTTCACTACCTTGAGTTTTGATTCTTGCCCGAGGGCTTTCTGATTTGGGATAGCTCGCTATGGGAAACCCCCAAATCGCCCATCCAAATGTGCCTTTCCCTTGTCACATGGCGCATGTGTGGGCTCTTGTCCAATGAACAGCGCTGTGCATTTGATTCCAACTTGGTATGCCCCAAACGAAGACCAGTGGCCGGCCCCATGCATGTGCTGTAGGATAGGCAGCTAGGTGAGTTAATACAGCAATCTCCACCAGCACTTGAAAACACATTGTAGACCTACAAAAAAGCAGGGAAAGAACAATCAGAGCAAAGGACAGCTACCCCCCCCCCCCTGCATATACTAGCTTTGGTGTGTCCCACACAGTGTGATGCATGAGGGGTGAAGATAGGCCCACCTCTCAAAGCTGCTAAAAAAAGATATATTTATACACAGGGAACAGAGCTGATTGGAGAGGGCCTGCACATGCATCATTGGACTGGGAAGAGGCAATCTGGGCGGGGTTTCACACAGTGGGGCATCCCGAGCCAGGGCGCAAAACCCGGGAAAGTAAAAATCCCAGGTTTGGTTCTGCTTTAAAGTGGACCCCCCCTCTCATAGACATGCCCCTGGGCATCCCAAACTGGGATGCCTTGTGCTGTGAAACCCCCTCCTCCTGCCCAAGTTTCTTACCTTTTCCTGGAGCCCACGACATTAGTGCAACCGCATCATTCAACTGAATGGCAGTGCAGGTCCACACACAGCCGAAGGGAGCCGAGTGATGCCGGCCAACGGACACCTGCTCTTTGCACTTAAAATAAAGTGCTGAAATCATTCGGCATCGGCTACTTTTTCTAAACCAAATCCTTTTAATTGATGAATACAATGGTTAGAGGTTACAAAAAAAGTAACTGGCGAGGTAAATAAATCAATGACTGTATTTAGGCACATCTGTCCATTGAGCCTAAATGTTCCCAGCAGTGCCACCTAGTGGCCACAAGCCATGTATGCTTTATGGAAGCTTTATACTTGCTGATTGTCAAGTAGCAAACAAAACTGCTCTTTATATTTACTATATTTTCTAGTCACATTGGTTTTGTGTTAAAAATGATTAAAGCGGACTTGCAACATGGCTGTTATCTTCTTGATCCTTGAGTGGCTTACCTGATTTCAGACTTAAAGGGATTGTCCAGTGTAAGTTAAAACAAATAAATGGCTGCTTAGCTGCAATGCAGAGGAGTTATCGTGGTGTGGATATCACTGTACAAACTAGTGATTACAGACAGGGTAGAACATCCGGTACATAGACTACATCAGGTGTTCACAATGAATATTCTTGAATACAAGATAGAATGATAATAAGCCAACATAGGAGAGAGGATCCTGCCCTTGTGAGCATAAACCTCTTCTAGATTCTAGGTCAGCTTTAACACCACTCGCCCTGATTCTGTCAGCTACGGTTTCCCTGTCTTTGATATCGGGAGAACACGTATGAAAAGCGAGTGGGCGTAGGAACGGCGAGTGTCAGGCAAAATGCCGGAGAGCCCACATTGTAGGTGGTGGGGGGATAGCACAGGTGCATTCTGTGGGTTTGAATGGCAGCTCCAGAGATATATGAATTTAAATACATTGGGGGAAGGGGGGTGCATAGCAACATTATAGGTGGCACCCTCCTCATGCTTCCAGAGCCTAAAGGGTTAAGGGAACATTTGAAATGGGGAAGAGCTTAAAATCTATTAGGGTATAAGGGATGATACAGAAGGAGAAGATCTTACAATCTATTAGAGATTAAGGGAGGATACAGGAGGAGGAAGAGCTTACACTCTATTAGGGTATAAGGGAGGATACAGAAGGAGAAGAGCTTACACTCTATTAGGGTATAAGGGAGGATACAGGAGGAGGAAGAGCTTACACTCTATTAGGGTATAAGGCAGGATACAGAAGAAGAGCTTACAATCTATTAGGTTATAAGGCATGATACAGAAGAAGAGCTTACAATCTATTAGGTTATAAGGCATGATACAGAAGAAGAGCTTACAATCTATTAGGTTATAAGGCAGGATACAGAAGAAGAGCTTACAATCTATTAGGTTATAAGGCAGGATACAGAAGAAGAGCTTACAATCTATTAGGGTATAAGGGAGGATAGAGAAGGAGAAGAACTTACAATCTATTAGGGTATAAGGGAGGATACAGAAGGAGAAGAGCTTACAATCTATTAGGGTATAAGGGAGGATACAGAAGGAGAAGAGCTTACAATCTATTAGGATATAAGGGAAGATACTGAAGGAGAAGAGCTTACAATCTATTAGGGTATAAGGGAGGATACAGAAGGAGAAAAGCTTACAATCTATTAGGGTATAAGGGAGTATACAGAAGGAGAAGAGCTTACAATCTATTAGGGTATAAGGGAGGATACAGAAGGAGAAGAGCTTACAATCTATTAGGGTATAAGGGAGGATACAGGAGGAGGAAGAGCTTACACTCTATTAGGGTATAAGGCAGGATACAGAAGAAGAGCTTACACTCTATTAGGGTATAAGGGAGGATACAGAAGGAGAAGAGCTTAAAATCTATTAGGGTATAAGGGGGGATACAGAAGGAGAAGAGCTTACAATCTATTAGGGTATAAGGGAGGATACAGAAGGAGAAGAGCTTACACTCTATTAGGGTATAAGGGAGGATACAGAAGGAGAAGAGCTTAAAATCTATTAGGGTATAAGGGGGGATACAGAAGGAGAAGAGCTTACAATCTATTAGGGTATAAGGGAGGATACAGAAGGAGAAGAGCTTACAATCTATTAGGGTATAAGGGAGGATACAGAAGGAGAAGAGCTTACAATCTATTAGGGTATAAGGGAGGATACAGAAGGAGAAGAGCTTACAATCTATTAGGGTATAAGGGGGGATACAGAAGGAGAAGAGCTTACAATCTATTAGGGTATAAGGGAGGATACAGAAGGAGAAGAGCTTACACTCTATTAGGGTATAAGGGAGGATACAGAAGGAGAAGAGCTTACAATCTATTAGGGTATAAGGGGGGATACAGAAGGAGAAGAGCTTACACTCTATTAGGGTATAAGGGAGGATACAGAAGGAGAAGAGCTTACAATCTATTAGGGTATAAGGGGGGATACAGAAGGAGAAGAGCTTACAATCTATTAGGGTATAAAGGAGGAGCTTACAATCTATACAATTGATTGAAGAGATTAGGATAGCAGTCAGTTAAAGAGAAACAACACCCAGGAATTTCACTTTCCCATGTGTTCATCCAGGAGGCGGCACACATTGGGATGCCCTGCTGTGTGTACCCCCCAGGTCGCCCCTTTTCACTTGCCTTGTCTCGACTCCCATGGCGTATATGTGAAACTGCTAGTGTGAGGGCACCACCAAGAATACCAACCCGTGGGTGCTCCTGGAATTCCACTACTACCATTATAAAGAAAAACCAAAAAGATAGAATTCCACAAACTAGGCAATCCACCAGGAAAACATCTATGAAAAGTTTATTATTGGCGCAATTAAAACCACATATAATACATACACATAACAATGATTAAAACCAAAACCACCCCTGGATGATAATGTTATCATCCAGGGGTGGTTTTGGTTTTAATCTTTGTTATGTGTGTGTATTATATGTGGTTTTAATTGCGCCAATAATAAACTTTTCATAGATGTTTTCCTGGTGGATTGCCCAGTTTGTGGAATTCTATCTTTTTGGTTTCCCATGGCGTATACTCGGGCGAGAGCGAGTGTACTGATTGGCTGAGCTAATCAGCGCGCTCACTGTCACTTGGCTCCCTTCGGCTGTAGCCGAGAGGTTCCACCAGCCGCATCCCTCACCCAACTTGCAGCTGTGACGTGCCCGAACGCCCACTCAGAAATGCCGGGCACCCCAGTTCGGGATGCCCCTAGGGGTGGGGTTTCTCTTCAAACAGGCTGAGGTGGGTACAGCTCAGGATGATAATTTTGTTTGTTACATAGTTCTACAATTTGTTCTCGTTAATGATGCCATTTCCTTCTTTTTTTTCTCCTTACAGATGAGCGACTGTGCTCCCCGCCCTTCATGGAGCTGTCCAAAGACTGCGACAACTCCACCCTGGAGCTCCTCGAGAAGAACGGCCTGGCTTTCCCCTTCAGTATGTAATATTGTAGATATACCAGTTGGGGGGCAGCCTAACGGTGACTACACCTCAGATCTGAGACTTCATGTATGAGATCCAATTGAATACCCTTTAAAGTGGCCCAAAACCCAGGATTCTGACTATCCCGGGTTTTGGTCCTTTCCCCGGGGTGCCCTACTTTATGAAACCCCCCAGATCGCTGAAACCAACTTACCTCTTTCTGGTCCTATGGCGCATGTGTGGCCACTTGTTTAATCAGCGCGCTCGGATCCACTGACGTCATGTCGTCTAAGACGAGCGACTCCAAGCGCGCTGATGGCCGCATCCTCTGCTACCCTCTAACAGAGAGCATGCCCGCACTAGCCATTCACAAATGCCTGGCACAAGCACGCGCCCTGCTAGAGGTATAGCGGGGATGCAGCCGCAGCTTGTGCATGCGCCGTTGGACCAGGAAAGAAGGAAAGTGTATGGGGCGACCTGGGAGGGGAGTTCACACAGCTGGGCATCTTGATTTTCGATGCCCCGGGGGGAGGGAATCGATCAGCTCAGGAATCTTATAGATTCCTGGGTCAATCAATGTGGGTTTTGGTCCACTTTAACAATGATCTGGTTAGAACCTTTATGCTACAATATGTTACCATGGTCAGCACTTGTTTAGAGCTTTCATAAAACAATGCTTATATGAATGTTAAAACATTTAGAAGCCACAAATAAAAAGTGTGCAGTAAAATTTGATTTGAATTGTTTCAGTATTGTATTTTCCTATAAAGCCACAAGGGGGCGTCCTAACCCTTCTCTTCTCTCTTCCCAGTCTGCAAGACCAGAGTCGCCCACGGCACCAACTCCCACGAGGTGAGAGCATTGTGGGGTCACAGTGTTTTGCCTCTCGGCTCGCCAGGATTTTGCACCTTTCGCTGTCCTGATGCTTTTTTTTATCTGATTCACATGGATGCGTGTAAAGAGGTCACCTATGTGCTCACCTAATGCTGCCTGCTGATCATTAATGGGTCACCATATGACAGGATATCCACAACCTGACTGACCAGATTAGGGAGGACCTGAGATTCTGCTTCTATCTCTTTCTCTCCCTCTCTTTCATTTTCTCTCTCCACCTCTTTCTCTTCCCCTGTCTCTCTCCCTCTCTTTCACTCCTTTTTCTCTTTCTTTCTCTCTCCCCCCTTCTCTCCATCTGTCTTTTTCTCTCTCTCCTCTCTCTCTCTTTCATTCCTTCTCACCTTTACCCTGCTTATTTTCTTACAGCCGCCTTTTCTAGCCTCCCCTTCTTATCATCCTAATGCTTTGTCTCTCTTTCACACACTTATTGTCTTTCACTCTGCCCCCTTATTATCTTCTATTCCAGGGGCACTCAGCCACTTCTTGTAAAGGTCCATTTACAGACATCTGGTGAGAGGTGAAGGTCTGGGTGGAGGGCTGTCGCAGGGGGATGGATAGTTATAAATCAGCTCACTGGGGGGGGACCCCAGGAATCCTGTAGGGCACTGGGGGAAAAAAAGGAAGGCCAGGGATTGGATGGGCAGATGGGAGAGGAAAGGAATAGATGGGCAGGGCTGAGGAGACAGGGTTGGATGGTCAAAGCTGGGAGGACATGGATGGATAGAGCAGAGAGACTAGGCTGGATGGGGCAGAGCTGCTGAGGGGACAGAAATGGATGGGGCAGAGCTGCTGAGGGGACAGGAATAGATGGGCAAAACTGGAAGGACAGGAATAGATGGCACAGAGAGACTGGGCTGGATGGGGCAAAGCTGAGGGGACAGGAGTGGATGGGAAAAACTAGGAGGACAGGAATGGATGGGGCAGAGAGACTGGGCTGGATGGGACAGAGCTGAGGGGACAGGAATGGATGGGGCAGAGAGACTGGGCTGGATGGGACAGAGCTGAGGGGACAGGAATGGATGGGGCAGAGAGACTGGGCTGGATGGGATAGAGCTGAGGGGGGACATGACTGGATGGGGCAGAGCTGGGGGGCCGGGAATGGATAGGCAAAACTGGGAGGACAGGAATGGATGGAGCTGAGAGACTGGGCTTGCTGGGGCAGAGCTGAGGGGACAGGATTGGATGGTGCAGGGCTCAGGGGACAGGATAGGCCGGAGCAGGGCTGAGGGGGACAGGATAGGCCGGAGCAGGGCTGAGGGGGACAGGATAGGCCGGAGCAGGGCTGAGGGGGACAGGATAGGCCGGGGCAGAGCTGAGGGGACAGGATAGGCCGAGGCAGATCTGAGGGGACAGGATAGGCCGAGGCAGAGCTGAGGGGACAGGATAGGCCGGGGCAGAGCTGAGGGGACAGGATAGGCCGGGGCAGAGCTGAGGGGACATGATTGGATGGAACAGAGCTGGAGGACAGGAATGGATGGAGCAGAGAGACTGGGTTGGATGGGCAGGGCTGAGGGGACAGGATAGGCCGGAGCAGGGCTGAGGGGACAGGATAGGCCGGGGCAGAGCTGAGGGGACAGGATAGGCCGGGGCAGAGCTGAGGGGACAGGATAGGCCGGGGCAGAGCTGAGGGGACAGGATAGGCCGGGGCAGAGCTGAGGGGACAGGATAGGCCGGGGCAGAGCTGAGGGGACAGGATAGGCCGGGGCAGAGCTGAGGGGACAGGATAGGCCGGGGCAGAGCTGAGGGGACAGGATAGGCCGGGGCAGAGCTGAGGGGACAGGATAGGCCGGGGCAGAGCTGAGGGGACAGGATAGGCCGGGGCAGAGCTGAGGGGACAGGATAGGCCGGGGCAGAGCTGAGGGGACAGGATAGGCCGGGGCAGAGCTGAGGGGACAGGATAGGCCGGGGCAGAGCTGAGGGGACAGGATAGGCCGGGGCAGAGCTGAGGGGACAGGATAGGCCGGGGCAGAGCTGAGGGGACAGGATAGGCCGAGGCAGAGCTGAGGGGACAGGATAGGCCGGGGCAGAGCTGAGGGGACAGGATAGGCCGGGGCAGAGCTGAGGGGACAGGATAGGCCGGGGCAGAGCTGAGGGGACAGGATAGGCCGGGGCAGAGCTGAGGGGACAGGATAGGCCGGGGCAGAGCTGAGGGGACAGGATAGGCCGGGGCAGAGCTGAGGGGACCGGATAGGCCGGGGCAGAGCTGAGGGGACAGGATAGGCCGGGGCAGAGCTGAGGGGACATGATTGGATGGAACAGAGCTGGGGGACAGGAATGGATGGAGCAGAGAGACTGGGTTGGATGGTGCAGGGCTGAGGGGACAGGATTGGATGGTGCAGGGCTGAGGGGACAGGATTGGATGGTGCAGGGCTGAGGGGACAGGATAGGCCAGGGCAGAGCTGAGGGGACAGGATAGGCCGGGGCAGAGCTGAGGGAAAAGGATAGGCTGGGGCAGAGCTGAGGGGACATGATTGGATGGAACAGAGCTGGGGGACAGGAATGGATGGGCAAAACTGGGAGGACAGGAATGAATGGAGCAGAGAGACTGGGCTGGATGGGGCAGAGCTGAGGGGACAGGGATGGATGAGGTAAAGAGACAGAGAAACAAAGTTTATGTACACCTTGCATTTCCACTTGCCACTGGTGCAGTACTTCATATTGCAATGCCAGGTGCCAGGAAGAGTCATGACACTGGCAGGGAGACTAAGTTCTATATCTCCGATCAAGTAAATTGGCCGGCACTGAGCACAGCAACGCAGAAGCAACTGAATGCAGGGATGTCAGGGCAGGGGTCCAGAAACCTGGCGCCGAGGTCCACATTCAGACCATGGTCTGCCAGTTGAGTACAGCTGCTCTATTCTGTATTTTTTTTTTATTTCCTCACCTTTCTGGGCTCCTCCTTTCCCACCTGTATATCTTTCCATTTTTTTAATCTCTTTATTTCTTCCTTTTTTTCTTCCCTTCTGCTCTTTCCTTTCCATTTTCTCTCCTTGTGTTCAATTCTTTTCCTTTCCACCTACTTTTTTATCCGATTTCCCTCCCTCTCTCTCTCTCCTTTACTTTGCCCCCTCCAACCTTTTTTCCTTTTTCCTCTCCTTAGTCCATCCCTCCCATATTATTTTTTTTCTTTCATCATTTTCACCTTTTCTTTCCCACTTTCTTTTTTCTGCTCACTCTTATTCTTTTTCCCCTCCATCTGGTGCCCAGCCTTTTAGATGGAGGGGGCACGCATTAGCCCAGAGCAGAGGAAGATCAGGGATGCAGCCGCTCTCATCTCTGTGTAACAGCAAAAAGAAAAATAGGATGTGCTCATCCAGTCAATATATAGCAGTCAAGAGGTGCTAGAGGGGTGTGACCACACACACTAAGCAAAAAATAAATTAAGCCCTCTGCACACTCATACTATTGAAAAACCTAGCTAACACTTGTTAAGAACATGGACTGTTAGTTAACATAGATTGCAATGAATGTAGAAGCGAGGTAGCCACGTCAAGGCCGTCCAATTAGTACCCCGTCCCTAACATTACTAAGTTTAAAAAATTGTGCAGACATTGCTACTTCTTTACTTGTGTGTGCACAAGCAATGCAATACATGAATCAGCTTGTCTAAAGACATTGCAATAACTTAACTTGCTTGCACACACACAATGAAAAATGCTTTACTTGCCTGCACAGTGTTAGTTCAAAATGGGGGTATTTCAGGTAGAGGCCAATTAGACTCCCTGTTACATTGGGAGAGCTACAATCCAGCAGATCTGGCCACTGACCTGCAAATGCAACAGCAAAAAGAAAAATAGGACGTGCTCATCCAGTCAATATATAGCAGTCAAGAGGTGCTAGATTGCAATGAATGTAGAAGCGAGGTAGCCACGTCAAGGCCGTCCAATTAGTACCCCGTCCCTAACATTACTAAGTTTAAAAGTTTGTGCAGACATTGCTACTTCTTTAATTGTGTGTGCACAAGCAATGCAATACATGAATCAGCCTGTCTAAAGACATTGCAATAACTTAACTTGCTTGCACACACACAATGAAAAATGCTTTACTTGCCTGCACAGTGTTAGTTCAAAATGGGGGTATTTCAGGTAGAGGCCAATTAGACTCCCTGTTACATTGGGAGAGCTACAATCCAGCAGATCTGGCCACTGACCTGCAAATGCAACAGCAAAAAGAAAAATAGGACGTGCTCATCCAGTCAATATATAGCAGTCAAGAGGTGCTAGATTGCAATGAATGTAGAAGCGAGGTAGCCACGTCAAGGCCGTCCAATTTGTACCCCGTCCCTAACATTACTAAGTTTAAAAGTTTGTGCAGACATTGCTACTGTTGTGCACACACTATTGTGTGTGCACAAGCAATGCAATACATGAACCAGCCTGTCTAAAGACATTGCAATAACTTAATTTGCTTGCACGCACACAATGAAAAATGCTTTACTTGCCTGCACAGTGTTACAGTTCAGATCTCTGTGTAAGGTCTGGTTGGACAAGAGCCCGTGCACTAGGGGACCACCGGAAAGAAGGTTTTAAGGTGATCTGTGGGTTTCAATCCAAGGTTTTGGTCAACATCAAATTGCAAATACATATCTAGTCTGGGACACAACGTGTCCAAGCCTGTCACCCATCTCTTGGGAGCAGACTTCAATGGTGTTTCTGAGATCTCCTCATTTTCCTAACAATAGCGCACACGTATGCTGCCAGGAGGAGGGATCGAGGGTTTGGAAACATGTCTTGTCCCAGGGGCTTTACCAGCTTAAAGTGGACCAAAACCCAGAATTTTGACTATCCTGGGATTTGGTCCTTTTCCCTGGGGCACCCCTTATCGGGGAATCTGCATGACACCCCCCAGATTGCTTAAGGCAAATCACCTCTTCCTGGTCCTACAGCACATGCGCGGCCGCTCGTCCAATCAGCGCGCTCAGAGTAGATGACGTCACGTCTAAGAGCAGCAGCTCGGAGCGCGCTGACGGTTGCATCCTCTGCTTCCCTCTAAAAGGGTGCGTACCCGCACGGCCATTCACAAATGCCTGACACGGGCACGCGCCCTGCTGGAAGGATAGTGGGGATGCAGCCAAAGCTTGCGCAGTTGGACCAGGAAACAAGGTAAATGAATGGGGCGACCTGGGGGGTTTCACACAGCGGGGCATCACGATTTTGGATGCCCCGGAGGGGGGGGGGGGAAGACGATTGGCCCGGGAATCTTATAGGTTCCCGGGCCGATCGGCGTGGGTTTTGGTCCACTTTAAAGTCTTCTCCCCCGCTGCCAATGGCTCTCTACCTAGCAGATCCTTAGATTGGGTTGCATGGTGTTCAGACAAATCCTCGCCACCAAGGCAGTGCCACATCCCTTCCCTTGCACCTGTAGAGGTGAGCATGAAACCCATCCACCAATTTGCTTGAAAATGAGGGGCAAGTGCCCAATAATTCCAGGCGCATGCACCCCACAGGACCAGATCTAGGAAATGGGCGAGTATGAGACCCAGTGATAAGGAAACCGTGGGCAGACCCCTTTTGCTCTCCTCGGTTCAGAGATTTCTCTGATGTTGTTCGGTCTTCCAAAAGTGAAGATATACGCGTAACGAAGGACACAGACATAACAGTATGTGCTCGATGTTACACGGGAAAGCGCTTTCTCCCGCTCCGCCCAGTGACACTTTATTTTTATATCGAAGTAAAAAAACACGTCACACGCCATCTATTGGACATCATCATATAAGGAAAAATCTAATTACTGGCTCAATAATTGGTCATCACAGCCAAAACGGATTTTCTTAAGAATGTTAGGGACACCTCGGGGGGCCGGACATAATAAGGTGCGTCCAGCTCCTCAGCACCATCTTGCTCACAGTAATATGTTAATAGAAGGGTGCTTCATTAACTTTATTGCTCTAATTCAGTACAAGCAAAGGAAAGAATCGGCGCAGAGATAAGTGGCTTACTGAGGGTTTATTTCACCTCTATTAGCCACTAAAGCATACAATGCAGAGAGAGGGGATGTTCACATATATATTCATTTTATTGATTCTGACCTCCATCACACCAGAAGAAGCAGCGATGTGGGACTGTCCCTTTAAGAAAAAGCAGTTCAGTTAATATTTCAGTATAGCATTACAAAGTGCTTTTGATTTGATTGCCGGGTCGGTGATGTGTTTATTGCCCTTTGGAGTAGGAGTCATTTTTATCTTGTGTCTGTCTTTCAGATGGCGATCATATTTAACAAGGAGGGTCTCCGGAAGATCCAGCCGCCATGTGTCATCCAGAGCTTCATCAGCCACAATGCCGTGCTTTATAAAGTCTTTGTAATTGGCGATTCCTATACTGTGGTGGAGAGGCCATCTTTAAAAAACTTCTCCACCGGGGCTTCAGGTGAGGGGACCTGGCTATTACATTCACATTGTATTATATTTAGCAATATTTTCTTTCTAGCGCCTTAAAGAGGATCTATATTTGCCCGGGCATCCCATTTCCTGGGAACCACCCTCCTCTGCCTTCTGTAGTCCAGGCTGCCAGCACTTTCTATTGGACAAGCCCTGAAGCAAAGTGGTGCCCTGTCATGGACCAATGACTCCCGGTGGTGTTCACCAGGGGGAGTCCAGATCTGGCAGAAGCGTGAGGGTCATTTTAGGTTCTCTTGGTGCGGGACGAGCATGACAACCATGCTCAGAGGCAGGATGGGGTGAACATGATGACCGTGACCATTAGAGGCATCGGGGGGATGACCACGACAACCCAGAGGTAGGGCAGGATGACCATGATGATTAGAGGTATGGTGGAATGAACATGACAATTAGACACAGAGGCAGAACGGGATGACCATAACTACCAGACGCTGAGACAGAGCGGAATGACCATGATGTACAGAGACATGGCCGGATGACCATGACAACCAGATGCAGTGATAGAGCGGGATAACCATGACAACCAAAGCAGAGCGGGAATGACTATGATGATTTATAGGCATCGGGGAATGACCATGACAACCCAGATGCAGAGGCAGGGCGGGATGACCATGATGAACAGCGGCAGGATTGGATGACCATGACAACCAGAAGCAGAGATGGGGGAGATGACCATGACAACCAGACACAGAGATGGGGGAGATGACCATGACAACCAGACACAGAGATGGGGGAGATGACCATGACAACCAGACACAGAGATGGGGGAGATGACCATGACAACCAGACACAGAGATGGGGGAGATGACCATGACAACCAGACACAGAGATGGGGGAGATGACCATGACAACCAGACACGGAGATGGGGGAGATGACCATGACAACCAGACTCAGAGATGGGGGAGATGACCATGACAACCAGACTCAGAGATGGGGGAGATGACCATGACAACCAGACACAGATGGGGGAGATGACCATGACAACCAGACACAGTGGCAGAGCAGTAAGACCATGACATATGGCGGGATGGCCATGACAACCAGATGAAGATGCAGGGAGGGGTAACCATGACGATTAGAGGCATGGCCGGATAACCATGATGATTAGAGGCATGGCGGGATGACCATGATGATTAGAGGCATGGCGGGATGACCATGACAACCAGATGCAGAGGAAGTGCGGGATAAGCATTATGACTGGTGGCAGAGCAGTATGAGCATGACTGCTAAAATCACAGGCAGGGAGGGGGGAGCATCCGGCCCTGAAGCCTTTTGGACAGGGTTTTGTTCCACTTTAACATTTAACCCTTGTACCCCTATATTTACTGCTTGCTAGGCAGATTCTCTCCTACAGATGTTCTGCTGCCATTTCTCTCACACCTTTTTCTTTTTCTATCTTTTTCTATTGCAGACAGGGAATCCATATTCTTTAACAGCCACAATGTTTCAAAGCCGGAGTCGTCGTCGGTCCTCACTGCGGTGAGTTTATTTTTCCCTCTGTTGGACAGATAACATTTGGTTGAAGCTGACCTACACACTCCCTGACTCCCAAAGAGAGCGCCCGCTCATAGGCTGTATATGACCTTCACTGGGTCGGATTTTCTGAACATCTGAGTTTAAAGAGGAACATCAGGGGAGGTTAAAACTTCCCCGATCTGCTGCGTCTCTTGTCCGGTTTTACCTTTGGGCACTATATACTCACCTCGCCAGGGCATCCACCTACTGGGTCCCTCGGATCCCGACAAGGCACTGTGCGCGGCCCCCGATCTTGTGCCTGTGCAGTGACATGAATGCAATGGAGCAGCCCCAAATCCAGCGAGACTTCACTGAGCTGCACAGGAATCTACAGGTGGCTAAGCCGCCTGCCTGGGGGCAGAAGATTGGGCCCTGAAGTCGCCGGACATATAAAAAGGTAAGTAGGGGGCGATTGGGAGGGGGATTGGCCCCTTTTTATTTTAGGTCCAATGTTCCCTTTTTAAAGTGGAACAAAACCTAGGATTTGGCAATCCTGGGTTTTTGTCCTTTTCCCCACGCTGTGTGAAACCCACCAGATTGGAGCTGCTGACATCACTTCGTCTAAGGCCAGCGGCTCCGAGCGTGCTGGCAGCCGCATCCCCCGCTTCCCTCTAACAGGGAGCGTGCCTCCGCCGGGCATTCACAAATGACTAGCGCTGGCACGCGCCCTGCTAGAGCGATAGTGGGGATACGCCATGCACCATTGTACCGGGAAGCAAGGTAAGTGAATGGGGCAACCTGGGGGGTTTCACACAGCAGGGCAACCCGATTTTTGAATGCCCCAGGGGGAGGCAATCTTGTAGATTCCCAGGCCAATCGCGTTGGGTTTTGTTCCACTTCAAAAGGTCTAGACCCGGAGCCATCTGTCGATGGAAGTGTTTTTTTTTTCCCTTTTGCCCAGACAAGACCCGTGCAGACTGCTTGTGTGTCAGACATAGACCATCAGGGGCAGCATCCTATCTGTGTCAAGAGGGGTTGCTGCAAATGTATCCCTAAGGCCACCCATCCTCATCAATCCAGCCCCACATTCTGCCCAGCAACTGATACAGTCCCAAAAGCTTTTTTTTTTTAAGAATGTTTCTAGTGTTATTTTTTTATCATCTCCTTTTATACAGCTGGACAAGGTGGAGGGCGTGTTTGAGCGACCAAACGATGATGTCATCCGGGCAGTCTCCAAAGCTCTGCGGAAAGCTCTGGGCATTTCACTCTTCGGGATTGATATAATTATCAACAACAAGACCGGACAGCATGCAGTTATCGATATCAATGCATTTCCAGGTGAGCAGTCCTTTTTATTTATGTATGCCAAAATGAAGCATGGACCCAGCTAACTGCTAGATGAGCCCCTCTTTAAACTGGACCTTCAGCATCATTTAATGAAAAGCTTAAACCCTTAAAAAAAAAACTGTTCCCCAGCAGCTAACAACCAAAAAACAATCGGGCTGCCAGTACAGTTCAAAAACCCTTACTCTGGAATACGCCGCATTACTTAAAAAATCTATAATTGACCTTTATTGTGGTGAAAAAAATAAACATGAGCATGATGACATTGAAGACAAAGACAAATAAAAACAGTTAAAAATAAAGCTGAGGGGATGGACCTTTAAGTGAATGGCTTTAAATGGTATATTTGAGTTCAAAGGTTTACATGGTGTATGAGAATACCATAGTGAAAATTACATGTGGCTATAAAAGATTGCAAAAAATCATAGATAGCCCCCTTTCTAGAGGGGGAGAAGGTGCAGAAAATAGGAAACCTCTAATCACTTTGGGGGTACCATGAAAAGGCGCGATGCATAAGCACAGTGCACAGTTTAAAGTGCAGACAGTGCCAAAGTGCCAGTAAAGTGCTAATAAAAGTGTGCCAAGATATATTATAAGATGCATACATCATGTAATGTTATCAGAACGAATACAAAAAATTTTCACCGGGTATGGAGAGCTAGGTCCAAATCTTCAGGCCCCTACCGACGCGTTGCGTGGCGGTTACCCCACCACTTCGTCAGCAGCTAACATTAGTATATTTTACGTTTTAAGTCGCTTACATATTCTTTCCCCCACTGGGCTGCAACTCTGTTCTGGTATTCTAGGATTCCTTTTCAAGAGGAAATGAGCTGCAGCCCGGAAACACCTCCGCTATTGAGGCTGTTGGCAACTAGGTGTGACTATCGTCTATTGCATTCATGGGCATAGACAAATGGCAGGGTTTCAGGCTCACATACTATTTGAGTGTTAAACCGGACCAACACCCGTTTTTACTTTAACGGGTGTTGGCCCCGCTGTCTGGTGATCGTAAGAAGCTCGGAAGGCATCCACAACGCTGGAGCCCCCCTCGCAGCAAACTGCACACAAAGCTTGTAATACTCACCTTCATTACGAGCCAGCGGCAAGAACAGAGTCCTGCGGTTGGCCGCCGGGCGGTTACGTGGGCCGCAGTCGCGTCCTCTGTGTTGGTCAACCAGTAGGACCTGCCCTCGTGACCGCCCGACGGCCAATTGCAAGGACTCTGGCTCGTAATGGAGGTGAGTATTACAAGCTTTGTGTGCTGCTGCGAGAGGGCTCCAGCGTTCTAGATGCCCCCGAGCTTCTTACGATCACCAGACGGCGGGACCAAAAACGGGTGTTGTTCCGGTTTAATCCGGGGGACAACTGTAATCACATCCTTTAACAGTTGCACACAGTTCGGGATGCCCCCTGGGCAAGAACCAATAGTGAGAATCCTGGTGATTAGTCCACTTCAGGAAATGGTAAGCCTTGTATTGATGCTTTTAGGTAAACATGACCATTTAGGAGCATTGATTTGTTGTTCCTGGCTTTATAGATTTTTTTGGGGGGGGGGGGGGGGGGGGGGGCTCGGTGCATACAAAGTTCCCCCCATGGAAAAGAATGACCTTTTCCACCCTGCTCCATGATACCTGATCCTGTCCTAGCGTGTGAGTACAGATTGTTCCCATCCATGTTCATTATTCCCCCTTATTAATATTAAAAGACGCCTCCGCATTCACTCTATGTCCACAAATACATTTCCTGCCGGTCCCTGTCTGTCGCCAGCTGTTCTCTTTCTGACATCAATATGCAGCACGTGGATTATCCACCTGCATCATAGAAAATAGTCCTGTGTGTGTAAATTTACATATGGCTATGGCGAAGGAAACCTACGACTATAACAAAAGAAACCCTTTAAATAGGTTCAGGAGCTTGAAAATATGATTTTAAGAGTAGTAGATCCTTGGAGCAAACCTCCAGCAGAGGTGGTGGGGAATCAGCAGTAAGTGGCTGTGATGGACATACATCTATCCTGAGATAAAGAGAACATACACATAAGGGCAGACTAGATAGACCACGTGGTCTCTTCTATGGACCAGTCTTACCTAGGACAGAGGAGGGGAAAGGGACTTGCACTATACCCTATACATTGTAAAAGTGCCACTCCCAAAGCTACATAGGCTCAAATCTGAAACAAAATATATAGGGAGGCACTCTCAATTCAAAAGTAATCCAAAAAGTTGTTTTATTTATTTCATTACACATATATAATCACTAAACATATTAAAACCAAATTAAAAAAACACATAAATCAGACCATAACAAACCAGACAGACCAACATAAAAGGTGTATAGGCGATGGGGAGCGTACCACCACAATTATTGCCATTAAACACTTAAATATATACACTTCATCATTGAGCAAAGCAATCTAACAGACTACCACGTGTAAATCCTACCTATGATCGGGATCCTAAAAATATACCCTATAAAGTGCAAATGCTAAACAATCAATTAATCAATTAGAATTTATAATCAAAATCGAAATCTAACATGATTACTCACCACATCAATCTACCCATTGCTCCAACTCAAAACAATACCAAAATATCAACATCCCATAATAAATCCAAATTCATCATCCAAAAAAATCCACTAATATAGATCACAATGCAAATCCTATAATGTGAGTCACAAACTACATCACAAAATGAGGCCAAGATATCATAGGTGTAACATATGGCAAGTCTCTCCACCGCCTACCACACCAGGAGCCACGCGTTCCGTGGGCGCATCACCCACTTCCTCAGGCTGGGGAAGTGGGTGATGCGCTCACGGAACGCGTGGCTCCTGGTGTGGTAGGCTTTGCATTGTGATCTATATTAGTGGATATTTTTGGGTATATTTTTAGGATCCAGATCATAGGTAGGATTTACACGTGGTAGTTTGCACTGTTAGATTGCTTTGCTCAATGATGAAGTGTTGGTCTATCTTGTTTGTTATTGTCTGATTTATGTGTTTTTTAATTTGGTTTTAATATGTTTAGTGATTATATATGTGTAATGAAATAAATAAAACAACTTTTTGGATTATTTTTGAATTGAGAGTGCCTCCCTATATCTTTTGTTACCTAGAACAGAGGTCCCGGGACTTTGGGGACAATTATTTCACTGTTCCAAACCTCATTTACTGCGATTCCGACAAACAATGCTTCCTTAAAGTGGACCAAAACCCACGGCAATCGTGCTGGGAATCTATAAGATTCCCGGGCTGATCAATTCCCTCCCCTGGGGCATCCAAAATTGGGATACCTCACTGTACGAAACCTCCCAGGTCGCCCCATACACTTACATTGTTTCCCGGTCCAATGGCGCATGCGTGAGCCGCGGCCGCATCCCGCTATCCCTTTAGCAGGCTTTTGTGAATGGCCGGCGCAAGCACTCTTCCTGTTAGAGGGAAGATGTGGCCTCCAGCGCCCTTGGAGTTGCTGGCCTTAGACGAAGTCTTGGATGACGTGACGTCGGCAGCTCCGAGTGCGCTGATTGGACGATCAGCCGCACATGCGCTGTAAGACTGGAAAGAGGTGAGTTGGCCTCGGCGCTCTAGGGGGTTTCACTCAGTGGGGAACCCCCGATCGGGGGGGAAAGGACCAAAACCCAGAATAGTCAAAATCCTGGGTTTTGGTCCACTTTAAAGTGGAATAAACCGCAGGGTTTTCACCTTTGTTTGTTTGCATCCTGATTTGTGATACCTCTCTGTGTGAAATGCTCTGGATCGGTGTGTAGACTCTTCCTGGGCCAATGGCGCCTGCACAGGCTCTCATCCAAAGCTTCAGGGACCCTCTAGTTCCTTTAAAGAGGAACAAAACCCAGGATTTTCCTTTTTGTTTGCATCCTGATTTGGGATTCCCTGCTGTGTGAAACGCCCCAGATCAGCATGCATATACCTCTTCCCTGCCCTGTGCCTGCATAGGCTCTCATCCAATCAGAGCTTCAAAGACCCCCTAGTACCTTGTAAAGCAGAACAAAACTTTGGATGGCGGACCCTGGCCTCCGACCCTCCTGGGGCATCCCAAATTGCGATGCCCCAATGTGTAAAACTCCACCTGGGTCACGCAAAACTCACCTTGGCCCTCGCCCTGACACCCACAGGGTTGTAAAGAGCGTCGGCTGCATCCCCATCATCTTTGGGCTGAGGAGCACTTCCACACCCAGCCATTCATATAGAAGGTGCCCTCTTCTAAAGGGAAACTGTGGAAGCCTCTGCTAGCTATTGCCTAGCTCTGCACGTAAACCAAGCTGTATGGTGGGCATTAATATGCATGGCATATGGCACTGATTGAACAAGAGCCCGCACATGCTCTGTAGGAACGGGGAAAGTTCTTTTAGGTGATCTGGGGGGAAATTTCACTTAGCGGAGCATCCTAAATCAGGATGCCCCCCAGGATCATGAAAATCCCCGGTTTTGTTTTATTTTATAGTGGGAGATGTTAATAATGTGGAGTGGGAGCGGCATCTCTGCGCTGTGGCGTGTTCCTGCACCCAGTCATTCACATGGGGATGGGAGCGTGTTTGGGGATGCGGCCACTTTCGCTTCAGATTTCTGAGTGCAAAGTAGTTTGCCAAGCATTAATATGCACGACAAATGGTTCTGATTGGATGAGAGCCTGTATATGTGCTGTAGGACCAGGGAAAGGTGAGTTTGTACTGGGGAGTCCCAATGGGGCATCCCATATCAGGATGCCTTAGGAGCAAGGAACACAGCCCAGGATAGTCTAAATCCCTGGTTTTGCTCAGCTTGAAATCAGCAAATCTAACACATGCTTGTGCCGGGCGGGTGGCATCCCATTTCTTGATCCCTCCACTGTCCATAGCTCCCTGTGACCCCCTAAACTCACCTCTCCTGCAGCTCAACTTCCAGGTTTGGGTCCCACTTAAAGTTGACCAAAATTCCTGGGCCTATCGATTCCCTCCCCCCGGGGTATTCAAAATTGGGATACCCCGCTATAAGAAACCCCCCAGGTCGCCCCCGCACTTACCACCTTTTCTGGTCCAATGGCGCATGCGCGAGTCACGGCTGCATCCCCGCTATCCCTCTAGCGGGGCGCATGCCTGTGCCAGGCATTTGTGAATGGTCGGTGTAGCATGCTCCCTGTTAGAGGGTAGCGGGGGATGTGTCCGTCTGCACGGTCGGAGACGCTCACCTTAGACAAAGGGACCTCAGCATATCCGAGTGCACTAATTGGACGAGTGGCCACGCATGCGCCGTAGGACCAGGAAGAGGTGAGTTTGTTTCGGCGACCTGGGGGGTTTCACACAACCGATCAGTGTGCCCCAGGGGCAAGGACCAAATAACCAGGATAGTCAAAATCCTGCGTTTTGGTCCACTTTAACCACTGACGACCCATTGCTGTCCCCAGCGGAGCCCTGGCTATTGATCATTGTCAGTCATGTCACTCCAGGACCGTCCACTGGTTTTGGTGCCTGGGACTTAGGACTTGTAGGGTGAGGGGGCATCACGAATTAGGATGCTCCCACCCACCTGAGCAGAGGGGCCCCGCGTCACCCAGGCAGAGGGCCCCACGCCACCCGAGCAGTGGCCCCACACCACCCGCTTAAATGAGAGGGTCTGGGTAAAACTGAGTATAGTATTGCCCTGCTAACTGCAGCCAATGCCATTTCATTGTTCAGCAATGGCGCCCTCTATAGTGAGGACAAGAGTAAATGTATGGTTCTCTCTTCAAACCTTTGAAACTTTATGATCAAAGCTGGGATCCAAGCCGTCCATTTTCATTCTTGATTACTGCTCCTTTAGGAAGTCGAGTCTTGGGAATTCTTCGATGTTCCTGACTGATTGTACGTTGTGTTTTTCAGGCTATGAAGGAGTTCCGGAGTTTTTCGGGGACCTCTTGAACCACATTACCACTCTCCTCCAACACCCGGAACCGAACGCCAACAAACCTCCTTCAGAGCAGACCGGTGGCATCCTGGGAGAGAGGCTGAGCTGCGCCTCTGCCACCAGGATGGAGAGCCCGTGGGTAGTTGAGGGTGAGGCCAATGGGTCTGTGAAGCTGCAAAGCCAGAGGTTTGCGTGCAACTCTTCTGTGTCCACCAGCTTCCAGCAACACTGCGTCACATCCTTGGCGACCAAGGCCTCTTCTCAATAACCCTGGCAATATGAAAAACACTGGAAAAAGAGGGAAAAGGGGGGAGGGGTTGTAGAAAGCCAGAAGGGTCATTGTGAAGTCAAATCTTGAAGGTGAAAGTGCTATGATGTCATCCGGTTGGGTAACAAGCTCTGAACGTACCAGGGAAAAAACACCACTTCGTCAGGGGACCCTTGTTCAGATAACTCCCTACTAATACCGACAAAGGTACTGTCACTGGGCGAGAGTGGGAGCGCGACCCAGATTATTTTCAAAAGGTTTAAAAGCAAATGAATTATTTTTTAAACAAAAAGAAAATTTATTCTGTGAACAAAAAAAATGCCTCTAGTAAATATTATCCAATCGCAGAGTCAGCCACTGGTGATGTAATTTTCAGACTCTCATTTATTTCTTTTATCCATTATTTTGTTTTTAATGCTCTTTCTAGTTCTCGGCACTTTGCTTTGTTGATATAGTTCAGTGAGAAATCGTAAACTGAAAACTTGACATCCGATCACTAATCCTTCCTGCCGGCGGGGGCGTCGTCCTCTGCAAGCTAAACGCAGAGGGACCAATGCAATGACACGAACCCGGTGATGCCTCTGTTGACTAAGCAAGCACTTCCATTTTATTTCACCGTAATGTTTGATGGACTTTTTACTCTTGTTTTAGTGCAGCGTGAAAAATCTGACCTAATTTTTTTTTTTTTTATATAGAAAATTGTATATACTATTGGAATTGTCCTGCTGATTAAAAAAAATATGTTCTCCATTATTTCTAGCCCAGTTCTATTTTTTTTTTTGTTGGTGGGAAGTTATTGAGACGCAGTAGATTGCTTGGAGCTGGGCTTTGAATATTATTAAAGTAAGTGACCACCCAATAAAAAAATAAAGCAACAGGATACATGTTCGCCCCTAGCCTGACGTTTCAGAACACATCTGATAAAATTGAATGCGGCCTTCATCATGCAGGACCACCCCCTGCCATAAAGTGATCACCGAATGTAAAAAAGAAAAAAAAAAAGCAAAAGAATACATGATCGCTCCTAGCCCGACGTTCAGAACTCACCTGATGCAGTTGGATGTGGCCTTCATAATGCAGGACCACCCACGCCATAAAGTGATCACTGAATTTGTTTATAAGCGAAGAAACGTGGACAGGATTGTAGAATCTCTACTTTCTCTGTAGAGTGGATGGTGTAGCTAGTCTCTATCCTCCATTTCTGCTTAAACTGTAACTAGATGTTCAGCAAAACTGAACTGTCAACAGCTGCCAGCTACTAGTAATACAATGGCCAGAAATAGGGTTGTTCCTTATGTAAACACATTCTATTATTAAGATTGTTGAAACGTACTGTGTTTCTGAGATGACTGCAGGAACACTCCATGATGAACTTTAGAGGAGGAAGTTTCTACAGAGCAATGTGCAGCGCAGTTTCAGGCATTGTAACTAAGGGCCTTGAGGCAGCATGAAGGTACCAAGTATAAGGGATACAGGAGTTTGGAGAACTCATCATCTGCCACCACTAGAACACCCTGCAAGGGCCTTGGATTGATCGAACATAAAATATTTTTATTTTTAACGTTTCTAAACTTACATAAAATATACAATTTCAGGAAGAGATTTTTATATGCTGGAGTTGGAGCCGACTTATTCCGTAATTTTTGTTCTTGACCTGAGTTAATATTAAAAATTATTAGAAAAGAATGTGGTGTTCTAAAACATTTGGAAAAGTAGGGTTCCTACTTTTCCAACACCATTGCTGCTCTTCCAGCCTCTTGCTGCATTTAGCTACACTGTAACAAGGAGAGGTAACAGGTGAGTGGGCATTATTTGGTCCTTCACTAAATACCGGTGGGGCTTTGGGTCTGGTACTTTTTGGCTCTAAACTACTGTCTTTCTTGAACTTTCGATATTTATGCATAAACTTGATTTAGAACAGTGTTTCCTAACCTTTCTTCATGGTGTACCAATTCACATTCAGCAATTATCTCGAGTACCACCCTACCACTACTAATAAAGACATCCCAGGAGGGTGGTGGTCCTATACTTGTCTAACAATGCTAGCTCTTCAGCCAGCAATACATTTGTCCAAAAACATAGGTTGAGTGTCTTGGCTGGTAAGGTACAATAGGGACAGGTTCAGGACGGAGGGGTAAGGGGGTGGCTTAAGATGCAGGAATCTTGGGGTGTTAGAAGAAGGATTGAGAGAATTTCAGTTAAGGCTTTGGTTGAGGTTCCCATTCAGATTGAGAGAATTACAGTTAAAGTGGACCAACACCCAGGATTTTGACTCTCCTGGGTTTTGGTCCACTTGGGTGCCCCGCTATGTGAAACCCCCCAGATCTCCCAATAAAACTCACCTCACCCCACTCCTATGGCCGCTCGTCCAACAGCTTGCTTGGAGCTGTTGTGGTATGCGTGTCAAAGCGGCGTCAAAGCTCAGCGGCTCCGACCACGCCGACGGCCGCATCTCGCGCGTCCCTCTAACAGGGAGCATGCCCGTGCTGGCCATTCACAAATGTCTGGCGCGGGCACGTGCCCTGCTAGAGAGAAGCGCGAGATGCGGCCCGTGCATGTGCCGTTCGACCGGGATTCAGGTAAGTGCAAAGTGCGTCCTGGGGGGGTTCCACACAGCGGGGCATCCCAATTTTCAATATGTTTTTATTAGAAAGAAATCAGAACACAGAGCTCACTGACACCTTAAGTAACACTCTTAGCTTACATCATATATCAATTAAAATAAGAACAATGTAAATAGCCAAGGACATGCCACAAAACGCTCCCCCAGTCCAACCCACATGACGAATACAGAAGGCGATGTCCATAATCTCCTATCGGAACTTCGGCAGAACACTCTCAGCATAACGCCCTCCTTCGCTCAACCCAGCTCCGGCCCATTTAGTGACCACTGAATGGAGTCCCTGAAGGGACGTTCCAAGTCAACCTGTGTCCGAGCCTTATAAGGGGAGGTGCATCCTAGTCATGCGGGCACAGTTTCACAACCTTACAGAAGCCCTGCTTTCTTCCTTTCTTTTCTTTTTTTTGTAACAGAGTTACAGGAGAAGAGGAGAAAGAAAAGGAAAATGAGACAGAAAGGGAAGAAAAGGAAGAGAGGAAAGGGGAAGAAGGGGGGGAGGGGAAGGATGATGCTCACTGACCAATCCAGGAGGCAGCGGAAGGGGAGGGTATGACCCCAGGAGGGGGGACGTGCTGGAATACAAGGATGAGGGTACAGATTGGGGAGGGTCTGGCGGTCCTGGGCCATCTCCTTGGGGTTTCATGCTCCCTCCCGTCTCCCCAATGCTCCTGTGGATCCAGTCCCGTAACTAGCTACCATGGGGAGAGCAGAGCCCTAAATTCCGGCGTATCTCGTGCCTTAATCCAGATCATCCAAGTGGTATTAAACTTCTCCCTCCCGTTCTCCTCACCCTCGAGCACCATCTCCTCCATTCTGTTGATTCCTTCCACTTCCCGCACCCACTCCAGGATATCTGGAGTGTGTTGGGATTGCCAATGTCGGGGTATCACTGACCTGGCTGCAGTCAGAAGATGCCTGAGGATTCCCTTCTTTGCGGCGGAGATCGATCCAGGCACCATTGACAGCAAGGCTATTTGCGGTTCCTTAGGGATATCCTCCAGGGTCAATTTGTAGACCAAGAATACCTGATCCCACAATCTGTTTATCAGGGGCACCATATCTGATTCATTGTGCCTTCCGCCAGTCCACACCACCAGCACGTTCCTGTGTCGACTCCCCCAAATCTGGCCAGGTCAACCGGGCATCTGTACCACCGGGACAGGATTTTGTAGTTCTTTTCCTGGGCCTTACATGCCAGGGAGAGTTTGTGGGTTAGGGTAAAAGATTTTTCCCAGTCCTCGGCATCTAGTTCTCTACCCAGCTCCTGCTCCCATCTTCCAACATACCCAAGACCCTCCGAGGGATCCTTCTCCACCTGCAAAACCTTGTACAGGAGCAAGAGGGCATGCGGAGGTCCGCTGTCAGCTCTCAGAAGAAGTCAGAGGTCTGGAGAGCGAAGATCCCAGGGCATGGGAGGAGAGGAAAGCGACCAGCTGCCTATGGAGAAACCAGGACACCGTCTCTCCCCGCCCCTGAATCGGGAGATCTTGGAGGCTTGGAGGTCGATTGTTTTGTAAGGTGTCACCCAGTCTAACCCCTTGTGATTTAGGAACTTACTTGTCCCTACTCCCGGGGGAAAGGTGGGATTATCAAACAGAGGAGTAAGTGGCCCTGGCCTATGTTCTCTCTTCTTTAGAGTTCCATACACTGCAAGAAAAGAGGGACACCCACAGTACCCTCTAAAAAGTGCCAAGGATGAAACAGTTGCACCACTTTAAGGGTCTAAAAAATATTCAAATTTGACTAATTACATATATTTACAATCACAATGAACATTAAGACTATACAATAACAACTACATGACATAAACATTTAAAACCACAAGGGGGCGCTGGAGGTCTGTCTCAGTGCAAAAAGTAAAATACTCTCCATTAAAAGTGTGTATCAAATCCTATATACTATAACTAGTATGCTCTCAGATGCAAAAATACAACAAAAAATGTGCTAAACCCACCTATTAGTATTTTTTAGACCCTTAAAGTGGTGCAACTGTTTCATCCTTGGCACTTTTTAGAGGGTACTGTGGGTGTCCCTCTTTTCTTGCAGTGTATTGAGTTTTGAGTGCTGGGATTAGTGTGCACACTATTATTGGCTTTATTGTTGACTTACCATTTGGCTTATAGACTGGTGCAACTTTTCTAGCTTGTCTAAAACTTGATTCTTTAGAGTTCCATATTGTAAGCAGAGAGCGTGTCAACAATGGAAGACTATGTGGCTTAGGCCTCTGAGAAGGTTTTATCCATGGGAGCGCGGTGAGACTAAGGGGGGAGGATCCATTCTCCACACTCACCCAAAGCTTATCTGCCTGATGGTGGAACCAGTCGGTTAGTCTGACTAATATTGCAGCTGTGTGGTAGCCTTTAAGGTCTGGTAATCCCAATCCCCCCTCTCCCTTGGGTCTTATTCGGACTGAGTAGCAGATCCTGGGCTTCTTATCATTCCAGACAAATTTGGTCCAGGCCTGCTTCAAGTCCCTGAAGAATCCCCGTTCTGGTACAATCAGAATGGCCTGGAACACATAGAGAAAGCGAGGTAAAATGTCCATCTTTAATATATTTATGCGTCCCATCCACGAGTATTGCACTTTATTATATGACTTGAGGTTCTCCAAAGTCTTGGAGAGGAGAGGGGCGTAGTTTAGCCTATACACACTATCTAGGTTAGTAGGCAGTTGTACTCCTAGGTAGGTAATGGACTCCTTCTGCCATTTAAATGAGAAGTTCGTTTGTAAGAGTCGTAAGGTGTCACTGGGCAGGGAAATGTTTAGGGCTTCTGTTTTGGTAAGGTTGACTTTGAAGTTACTAAGGCAACCAAATCTTTCAAATTCCTTGAGTATTGAAGGCAAGGAAAGATGAGAGGATGTGATGTACAACAAAATATCATCCGCGAACAATGAGAGTTTGTGCTCCCTCCCCCCACAGGAGATTCCCTTAATTGCGGGGTTCGCTCTCAGGGCTTGCGCGAGGTGTTCCATTACTATCACATACACAATGGTGAGAGTGGGCACCCTTGTCGTGTACCATTGCCAATACTGAATGGAGATGATAAAAGCCCATTTACCCTGACTCTGGCTGTCGGACCACTATAAAGCGACATAATTTTCCCCAACACGTCGGGACCTATCCCCATCTGCACCAGAGCCGCCCGTAAAAAATCTCCAGTGGACCCTATCAAAGGCCTTCTCAGCATCTACGGAGAGCAAGCAAGAAGGGATGTTTGCGCATACTGCATGAGAGTGATTGTCTTCAATGTGTTATCCCTGGCCTCTCTCCCTACTACAAAGCCCACCTGATCTTTATTGATTATCTCAGCCAGGGGCTCTTGCAGTCTGTTGGCTATAACTTTCGCAAAAAGTTTAACATCCACATTTATTAATGAAATCGGCCTATAGTTGCCAATTAGGGTCTTGTCTTTGTTAGGTTTTGGTATAACTGAGATATGCACTTGCAGGGCCTGGCTTGGGAAGGGACAAGAATCAGAAACGCCATTGAAAACTTTCGTCAGGTAATGAGCCTCCTCCCCAGTGCTTTATAAAACCTTGGCATGAATCCATCTGGGCCTGGGCTTTTCCCTAGCCGGGTCCCTTTAATGGCCTTCCCCACCTCCGCCTCCCCAAAGGGTTCCTCTAGCGCAGTGATACTCAACTGGCGGACCGGGGTCCAAATGCGGACCTCAGCGCCAGATTTCCGGACCCCCTGCCCTGACAGCCCTGCACTTAATATATATCTTCTATTTTTCCCAGTGCCCTGTAGGATTTTTGGGTTGCGACAAACAGCCTTTTTAGTTTTGCCTGGGGAATCTATAGGCCCTCCCCAGTGGATTTCTAACTATCCACCCCCCTCCCCCCCTCCACAACAGCCCTCCACCCGGACCTTCACCTCTCACCGGATGCCTTTAAATGGACCTTTACAAGAAGTAGTTGAGTACCCCTGCTCTAGCGTATTTCCTATCTCTTCCGGTGTATTCCATTATGCAGGCATCCAGCTCCTCCGGGGGGAGAGTATCCCGACTACCTTTTATATTGTACAGTCCTGCATAGTATTCCTGAAATTCCTCCACTATCTGATTTGGTTTGTGGACCTCCCACCCCTCCTTACCTCTAATAACCGGGACATACGTCAGGTCTTGCCTATGGTGTAGAGATCTGGCCAGTAATTTCCTGCATTTGTCAGATAATTCATAACACCTAGCTCTACACCCATCCCTGTATTTCAGATAGCTTTGATCATATACATTTTTAAGTGTCTCTCTGGCTGCGATCAGTTCCATCAAGTCCCCATTGGAGGTTGCCCTTTAATGGGCTTGCTCAAGCGCTCGGATACGGTCTAGAGTGGTCCGAATCTGGTGCGTCCTCTCCCTCTTTAATCTAGAGCCATGTTTAATAAATATCCCTCTAAGGACGCATTTAATTGGCATCCCGATTTTGGATGCCCCGCAGGGAGGGATTGGATCTATAAGATTCCCGGGCCGATCCCCCTGGGTGTTGGTCCACTTTAAGGCTTTGCTTGAGGTTCCTATTCAGTCCCAAAGCAGTTTGGACCCCCAGGAATTCTCCCTGTGCTCCCTATGACCAGTCTGCCCATGATCTGGCCACCTAGCACTTCCTATTGGATGGAGTAGGAACTTGCCCGCAGTGTTTTATGTACCCCTGCAGTTATCTCTTGAGTATCACTGGTTGGGAACCACAAGACCTTAGATATCGACATCACATAATTACCTGATCTTCAGAGGTACTGGGTCAGATGCATCCCTGTTTCTGTAGGTAAAATCCACCAGCCAGTTGGCGGATCAGGAAGAGGCCACAGAGCTACAGCTCAAGACTGACAACTTGATTGTGTGGAGACAACAAAACTGAGCAAGTTCTCAATTTACAGTCACTTTAATGGCTTGACTGGTGCAACCAAGGTCCTAGAGCAGGTGTTCCCATCAAGTGGTATTGTAAAGAGAGTTGGGGATGATTCAGAGCACATATGGGTTTGTGCACATAAAGGCTATCTGCCAGGTAAATTCATTGTATTTAGTGAGAAGCTGCTAAAATGCCATTAAAAAGCAGCAAACGGGTATGGGAAGCTGCTGGTGCCTCCAGAGTCCAGGAACCTTAAGGCACAGGACTCTTCAGATGCCGCAGTTGTACATAAACCTACTATTCAGTGTCCCCTAACCAGTGCTCACAAGCGGAAATGGTTGCAATGAGCCCAGACTTACATGAAGACTCATTATCGCACAGTCTTGGGTTATTGTCATGTAACTCTGAATGAATGGTGTAGTGGATGGTTTGTGGATGGCCACCATGCCCCAACAAAGCTGCAATGCCATCAAGGAGGGGGCGGAGTCTTTTTTGGGGCCAAAATCATGGGGAGAGCTGGGAGGTCCCTCAAAATTTGAAAATGATCTCAGCAAAGTATATAGAGTTTCTGGCTGACCATCATTTTCCATGATACAAAAAGAACTACACCTCCCGTAGCAAAATCACCTTATGCCTGACTATACCCCATCTCATGCTGCAAAGATACCTCTGAGTCACTGGGTGCTATGAGCATAAAATGAGAAACTCATGGTGTGGCTTGATCCTCCCATGACCTCAACCCTATTGAGAACCTTTGGAGTATCCTCAAGCAAAAGATATTCAAGTGTGTGAGGCAGTTCACATTAAAACAGCAGCTCTGGGAGGCTACTCTGAAATCCTTCAAGGAAATTCAAGCAGAAACTCTCCAAAAACTCACACGTTCAATAGATAGAAAAATAGTGAAGGTAATACGAAAGAAGGGCCCCTTTGAGTGCGCATGCGCACATTAAGCTGATGGCAGCCTGCTAGTTTGGCTCCATGCCCGCCGAGTGTAAGGGGTTTTTAATAGAAGCGAGCGGCGCTCACCACGGCATCCAGGCAGTGAGGTGAGAGTAAGGGGACATTGGAAGATTCCCTCCCTCATGTTAGTCTATCAGCCCCAAGCAAAAAAGGCAGCTTAATGCTGAGAGGAATCCAAGATGGCCACCAGCTAAACTAGCTCCACACACACCGAACAGAGTAACAGCTCCTGAGACTATATTTCTGTGGCAAAGCGGGAATAAAGGGGCCCAAGGAGAAATCGTACCTCAGACTATTCACCAGCTTCTCAGTCTTAAAGTGGACCAACACCCTGAGGTGATCGGCCCGGGAATCTATAAGATTCCCGGGCCGATCACCTCACACACCGCGGGACATCCGAGATCGGGATGTCCCGCGGGGTGTAAACCCCCAAAACCCCCGAAAAACCTTACCTCTCCAGTCGCCGCTGCCGCCGCCTCACTCGTGCTCCTCTAGACGTGCGCGCGCCCGCGCCGGCCGTCTCTGAATGGCCGGCGCGGGCGCGCACACGTCAAGAGTGACGCGTGGGAGGCGCCGACGGGCAAGCTGCTTGTACGTCGCTGTCAATCAGCTTGTCCGTCGGCGCCGATTGGACGGCGCGGCCACGTGGGAGCGGGGAGAGGTGAGTTTTGGGGGCTTTCTGGGGGGTTTCACACAGCGGGGCACCCCCGATCGGGGTGCCCCGGGGAAGTGGACCAATACCCAGGATAGTCAAAATCCTGGGTGTTGGTCCCCTTTAAGGAGATACATAGCGCAGCTTGCCTCAGCATAGCCTGGAGTTTAAGATGGCTGCCAGCTAAACTAGAATAAACAGAGTAACGGCTCCTGAGACTATATTTCTGTGGTAAAGTGGAAATAAAGGGGCCCAAGGAGAAATCTTACCTCAGACTATTCACCAGCTTCTCAAGCCTTAAAGGGGCACACAGCGCAGCACACCTCAGCGCCTTAGCAAAGCCTGGAGTTTAAGATGGCTGTCCGCTAAACTAGAATAAACAGAATAAAAGCTCCTGAGACTATATTTCTGTGGTAATGTGGGAATAAAGGGGCCCAAGGAGAAATTTTACCTCAGAGTATTCACCAGCTTCTCAAGCTTTAAAGGGGTGCATAGCACAGCACGCCTCAGCGCCTTAGCAAAGCCTGGAGTTTAAGATGGCTGCCAGCTAAACTAGAATAAACAGAATAAGAGCTCCTGAGACTATATTTCTGTGGTAAAGTGGGAATAAAGGGGTCCAAGGAGAAATTTTACCTCAGACTATTCACTAGCTTCTCAAGCCTTAACGTGGACTGTCACCCAGGGGTGATCGGCCCGGGAATCTATAAGATTCCCGGGCCGATCACCTCCCTCACCGCGGGACATCCGAGATCGGGATGTCCCGCGGTGAGGGACCCCCCCAAAACCCCCGAAAAACTTACCACACCGTTTGTGAATGGCCGGCGCGGGCACGCGCACTGTCAGAGGGGCGCGCGGGAGGCGGCGGCGGACGCGCTGTCTTGTCCGCCGCTGTCACCCGCTTGTCCGTGGCTACGTGGGAGCGTGGTGAGGTGAGTTTTGGGGGCTTTCTGGGGGGTTTTACACAGCGGGGCACCCCTAACCGCGGTGCCCCCCTGAAGTGGACCAAAACCCAGGATAGTCAAAATCCTGGGTGTTGGTCCACTTTAAAGGGGTGCACAGCACAGCACGCCTCAGCGCCTCAGCATAGCATGTTTAAGATGGCCGCCAGTTTCAGTGAGACTGAAATGCTTGAGGTGGTGGGAAGTGAGGCATCAGTTTTGGCCGGGGGGGGGGGGGGGGGGGCAGGGGAGCTGCTCTTGCCGGGTAATGTGAACCAGCATGCAAGAGGCCCTGACCTGGTAGATACATTTGTCAATATACTTCAGGGTGCACTTTCTGCCAATACCAAGACTATTACTGATCATCTTACTAAGGAAATTGAGAAAGTGACAAGGAGCTTGGGAGCCCTGGAGAGGAAATTAGGAGATGTTATATCCACTCAGGAATCTCATGCTGCCGAAATTAATCAGCTGCAGAAAGATAATAGTGCTCTGCATGCTAAGCTTGAGGATATGGAAAACAGGGATAGAAGGTCAAATCTGCGTTTCAGGGGGTTACCTGAACATATGGAGGATGTGAAATCTGTGGTCACTGCTCTATGCCAAGAACTGCTTCCGGGAATTGCTATTGAACGCCTCGAGCTGGACCGTGTCCATAGAGCACTGGGGCCCCGAAAGCCACCCGAGGAACCTCCACGGGACATTCTAGCGAAGTTTCACTTTTACAATACTAAAGAACAAGTGATGCGGGCTGCTCGGGACACTGTTAACCTGTCATTTCAAGGCCACAAATTCCAGGTGTTTTCTGATCTTTCACCTGCAACAATGGCAGGACGGAGGGAGATGAAGCAGTTTCTAAAAATTCTACAGGACAGCAAAGTTGCCTATAAATGGGGTTTCCCATTCCGTATATCTTTTTCCTATAGGGGCGATTCCTTTACGGCGGTATCTGTTGAGGAGTTACAAAGGCATCTGGCTTCGGCAGGTCTCCTACAGGACGCAAGGCAGAACAGCTCCATGAAATCTCCCAGAACCAGAGATGACTCTCTCAAGATACAACGAGCAGGGAAAAGTCTAAGACGCAGAGCACAATCGGTAGAGCGGCGCTCATCTCATAGCTCCAGAGTAACTAGTATATCGTGAGGTCATCCCTCGTTGAGGTTCTTGGTTCATTTCGTCACTATTGCCTGCGGCTGAATTAAAATATATCATACTACCATAAAGTAGAATTGGGGCAATGACCCCATCAAAGTTCTTCATCCAGACCCTCACTGGTGGTTTGAGGTGGTACAGTCACTTTCTGATGGCGTAGAAAGCTCTGCAGGCTTTTCCTTTCAGGGCCTCTATTGCTGGCTTAAAGCTCCCTGATTGGTTAAGCTCCAGCCCCAGGTAGGTGTAGCTGTTGGTTTTCTCCAGTGCAGACCCGTAATGTGAAGGAGGGAATGGAGGCTTTATTCTGGCCCCTCTTCTGGAACACCATGACTTTGATCTTCTTAGAATTGATGGGTAGTGCCCATGTGGTGCTGAATTTCTCCAGTACTGCCAGGCTGTCTTGGAGGCCTGTCTCTGTCGGGGACAGCAGCAGGAGGTCATCGGCGTACAGCAGGAACTTCACCTCGCGGTCATGCAGGAGGAGGCCTGGTGCTGAGGAAGCCTCTAGAGCTGCAGCCAGTTCATTGATGTAGATGTTGAAGAGCGTTGGGCTCAGGCTGCAGCCCTGTCTGACTCCTCGGCCCTGGTGGAAGTATGCCATCCTCTTGCCATTCACCTTCACACTGCATTGGTTCCCAGTGTATGAACTCTTGATGACATCATAGGTCCTCCCCCCTATTCCGCTCTGCAGGAGTTTCAGGAACAGGCCCGGGTGCCACACTGAGTCAAACACCTTCTTGAAGTCCACAAAACAGGAAAAGATCTTCCCCTGTTTGGTGTTGTGGATGTGAGTCTTAATAAGGCTGTGCAGGGTGTAGATGTGGTCGGTGGTGCGGTCTATCGATCTATTTATCTGCAGTATCTGTCTATCTATCTATAATTATGTTACCCATCTATCTATTCATTGATCAATAATAGACCGTGGAGTAGACAGCAGATTATCTATCAATAAGTGCTGTTGACCATTTGTCTATCTCTTATATTATCTGCCTGCCTAATCATCAGTCCATATATCTACTATCCCAACTATCTATTGTCTATTTGCCTACTTAAACCGGACCTTCAGCATCATTTAATGAAAAGCCCAAACCTTTTAAAGACTATTCCCCAGCATCTAAAATGATTATATTTTACGTTTTTAGTCACTTTCCCCTGCTGAGCTGCAACTCTGTTCAGGACTCTATGTAATTATGAAATGTAATTAATGCCCATAGGTATTGTGACGAAATCCACAACTCGTGGCCCTGTCACATCACTGTCACCGAGAGCATGCAGTGCATTTTTGTTAATTCAAGTTTTGAAGGACTTGACCGGCTTTGGGGCCCCTTCACTATCACTAGTGAACAGAACCCTGCCAGCATTGCAGTACTGCCACCAGCTCTGTTTGATATATATTTAATAGAGTGAAGAGCACACTAGACAAACTATATACATACGAGTAGATGCAATATAGGTCAGAAGGGCAATTACAAGTGGATAAGTTACAGTCATAATGAGCAGATACAATGTCAGTTACCTTATTGCAGACAGATGAAAACCAGTGGTTAAGGCAACCACAGGGTATATCCTGCTGGATAGCGGTACTCCCGCCACACGTGATGGCACCCCCAGAAAAAAGAGCTGAGCCTTAGGACCTTTAAACACAGGTGAGATACTCCCCCTCCCCTCTGGGGTGAGATTCTCTCTTAGAGATGCCAGCTAAAACTTAAACCGGACCCTCACCTTGAATAAGAGCCTATCTTGTATGTTTCCCCCCCTGTACATACAGATTGGCCACATTAATCCGGACCCTCACCCTGAATAAGAGCCTATCTTATATGTTTCCCCCACCCTGTACATACAGATTGCCCACATTAAAAATCATCCTACCTGCACCTACTGCATTTTCCGAGCCTTTAAACATCCAAGATGGTGGCACATGGAGTTTCAGACTGCCTGCAAACAGGAAGTGTCTTGTGACAATGTCGCTCTGCATTCTGGGATTTTTGTACTTTTCTTGACCCCAGATCTGCTCTATCTAAGCAAAGCATAGCTATAACCTACCCCTGCCTCCTCTACTCAATATGTGAAGCTCCTGAGGCAAGATGGCGCCGTCCATATCCTAGAGACCTGAACAGTTGCAGCTCAGTAGGGGAAAGAATAATATGTAAGCAACAAATAATGTTAATTTTAGATGCTGGGGAAGGGTTTTGGTTTTTCATTAAATTATGCTGAAGGTCTGGTTTAGGGGTCCCATAACTTTCCGTTGGATAGTCATAGGGTGCTGGTTCTGGTGCAAAAGGACTAAGTCGGGTGTTGCACACCCTATGGGACCAAACACTGCCATTTGAAATGTCTCCTGGTTCTCCACATCACAGGCCATGCTCTTCCTGAAATAACAAGAAACCTAAGTATGCAGCATTTGCAGATTCCACATTTGTGATTGCTTTATGATTACCGCGCTGGAGCCGGAATGTCTGCAGGAGTTCTTTGAAGCTTGCCTCCAAGACACTGCTTACAGCAGGGGTTTTCTTCAGGTCAGACCTTCCTGCTCAGCTTCCAGCCATAGATTAGAATTGTGACAGGGATTCTTTTAAAGCTGAGGCCCTTTTTACTGGCTTATATTTACCGACCTCTTATGGACAAGCGAATATGTGAAATAGGTGATGATTTCCTCACCCCCAGGAAATGAGCGTGCCTTTTAACTAAGGCTTTTGTAACAGGCATGAGCAGTTTAGAGATGGAAACAGGGGCGTAACCCAACTGCACCAGGGCGCAGAATGTCAGGTGGGCTCCATCGTTGTTGCTCCTCCAACTTATATTGGTGCTCACTTGGCATCAATTTAAATAAAGGAAGCACCATCTGTCTCTTCTGTTTCAGTAGTTAGTTGTCTAGCTGCACCCAAATGAGTTAAAAGATAGAAAAAAGTTTACTGTATGAGCTGTGAAAGAGCCCCATTTGATGTTTGCACCAGGGCCTTGTCACATTTAGTTACTCCATCGGATGGGTAATAATATCTCCAGCATAGTCATCACAGGTGTCATTATGGATATGGAATTATTTTATTGTCTAATTAGCAGGAGTTGGGGATTTAAAGTGGACCAAATCTCACAGAGATCGGAGCGTGCCGATTGGACGAGCGGCCATGAATGCGTAGTAGGACCTGGAAGAGATAAGTTTGTTCAGGCGACCTGGGGGGTTTCACACAGCGGGGCACCCCCCATCGGGGGCAAGGTCCAAAATCCTGCTCGATGATGGGTGTTTAAGTGGAGCAAAACCCACCCTGGAGTCTATGAGATTCCGGGACAGGCATACTCTCTCCCCCTGATCGGGGGTGCCCCACTGTGTGAGACCCCCCAGGTCGCCGGAAAACTCACCTTCATACCCGATCCAATGGCGAATGCGCGAGCGGCGGCTGCATTACCGCTATCCCTTTAGCAGGGCGCGTGCCTGCTCCAGTCATTTGTGCAGCTCGGATCTGCTCGTATTAGATGAGCTCCTCAACGGGGCTCTAGCCGATCCGAGCCTGCTGATTGGACGAGCAGCTGCGCATGCGTCGTAGGACAGGGAAGAGGTAAGTTTGTTCGGGTGACCTGGGGGGGTTTCACACAGCGGGGCAACTCCGATCGGGGTGCTCCGGGGCCAAGGACTGAAACCCAGGATAGTCAAAATCCTGGGTTTTGGTCCACTTCAAGCAGCAAAAACAAATCTTGCTCCGAGATGGGTGTTAAAGTGGACCAAAACCCTTCCCCCGAGGTCCCCACGATCAGGTCGCCCAAAAACTCACCTACGTAACCGATGCAATGGCGCATGCGCGAGCAGCAGCCTCATCCTCGCTAACCCTTTGGCAGGGCACGTGCCACACCGGGCATTTGTGAATGTCCAACGTGGGCACGTTCCCTGTTAAAGGGTAGCGGGGATGCGCCCACCAGCGAGCTCGGATCTGCTCATATTAGAGGAGCTCTTGGATAAAGGGGCTTGAGCGTATCTGAGCATGCTGATTGGACGAGCGTAATGCAAACGCTGCCATCCTGGAAACATATTTATAGAAACTCCGGAGCATTTAAGGTTCGATTGATTGTATATTTAACTTCCCGAGTCTCAGCATTACATCATTCGCCTGTCAGAAGTGAGCATAACATTTCAGGCATGATATAATGCAGCATCCATGATCTCTCTCTATTGTCTGCCGAAACCTCAGACCATTTGTGTTGTGGGGTCATACTGCCACCTACTGTCCATTTATCATACAGCTAGATTTTTATTTTCTTGCTTTAAAAAAGTGAACCAACCACTATGCAGGCTAAATGACTCAAGAGTCGTCCATTTTCAGTCCTCATGAGGCATCCCAATTCAGGATGCCCCACTGTGTCAGTCCTCCCAGGTCTCCCATATTTTCCGGGGCTCCCATGCTGCCAGCCAGCCACCATTCAGACTTAGTTGAAGTAAACCAAAAGTGAGGAGTTTCAGAATACTGGAGCCCATATTCCCCAGAACATCCATATATCTCACCTTAACCTCGCCCCCCCTGCTGGGAATCCAGCACAGCAATTGGCCATTGGCACTCACGTGAGCAGCACATTCCAGCAGCCGAAATAATGGCAGTGCTGGCTAGCCACATGTGTGCTGGGCAGCCAAATGCATCGCTAGATCCCTGGCAGGAAAGCGGTGTTAAGGTGAGATTTACTGGTGTTCTGGGGGGGTTATGTGCGGGGAGGGCTCCAGCATTCTAGATGCCTCCCACTAGCCTCTGATATAGCAGCGGAACCCAACAACTGCGCTATGCTGTTGTGTTAGTCGGCTTTATGGGTTATTGCTGTTTAATAACAAATATTAGTAGTCTGTCCACCTGTTCAGACCGCTTAAAGGTCACTATTGTTTAATAAAAAATATTAGTGGTGTATCCACTTGTTCAGGACACTAGGGGGTCTTTGCTGTTTAATAACAAATAATAGTGGAGTGTTCACATGGTCTGGGCCCTTGGAGGTCACTGCTGTTGAATAACAAATATTAGCGGAGTGTCCACTTGCTCAGGCAAATTTAGGGTCACTGCTGTTTAATAACATATATAAGTTAAGTATCCACTTCTTCAGGCCACCTGGAGGTCAGTGCTGTTTAATAACAAATATCACTGAACTGTCCACTTGATCAGGCCACTTAAGGGTCACTGCTGTTTAATAACAAATATTAGTGGAGTATAAACTTCTTCAGGACGCTTGGGGGTCACTGTTGTTTAATACCAAATATTAATGAGTGCCCACTTGTTCAGGCCACTTGGGGGTCTTTGCTGTTTAATAAGTGGAATGTCCACTTTCTCAAGGTCACTTAAGGGTCATTTTCCTGTTAATATATTTAATTGTCGATTTCAGGCCACTGTAACTGCAGGTGTCTAACAATGCAGAAAGCAGCAAATAAGGGACAGGGACAAGGCCATGGGGCTGTTGTTGCTGGTGGTGGTGATGGAGCTGGTGCTGCAGGGAGACTACGTGTTTCATCCTTGCCTGCTACACGTTCCTCTGGTGCAAGCAGGCGCCAGGGTTTGAAGCGTATTTTTGTAGGCCCCAATACTGCTGGCAGAGGGGTGAGGAAGACAGCTCAGAAACCCCCAGCCCTTGTGCTGGCTTGGAAGCACGGATGGATCTCTGCAAATCCTTAACAAGTATTCTGTATCAGGTGTCCAGCTCACCAAAACCATAAAACTTAACATTTAATATTTCCATTAAAAACATACATGTCCTGTGTGAGGTGTAGTCTCAACTCGCCCCCCTCAAAAGGTGACGCGTTTCGTGGTAAGATACCCCTTCATCATACCTTAATTCTGGGGAAAGATGTTCCACTATAAGAAGAACAGCTTTCCTTCATGTTGGTGGGTGCCATTGTGCTAGTGCATGAGAATTTACATGAACGAGCGCAGGGCTGGATCGCTGATAGGCAGAAAGGGAATGGTGTCATATGTTAGGACATTACTTTTGAATAAATGGAAGGGAATAAATCCTTTTTTTAAATAGATAACTAGAGATAAAGAAAAAGAAAAAGTCAGAGTGGTGAGACCAGAACAAGTTGAGGCAGTGGTAGATTATATGGAACCAGTTCAATGGGATTGTCTCCACCCACTCCACTCCACTACTGCAAGGAGTGCCGAGCCCTCCTCCTCAACCTCCTTCAAATCAGCAAGGCCATCCCAGCCACAAGTCATGGAGTCACTATTGCTCTATGATGATACTCCTAGCTGGGATACCATAGGCCATTCACCTGCCCCTGCCCCAGTGGCAGACCTAGGGTCTCCAGATGTTCAGAAACTTATGTTGGAGGATGAGGATGTGGCCAGCGGACCATTGCAGGACACCTACAATGATGATGACCATCGCAGGACACCTATGTTGATGATGAAACTCTAGTTCCGACTGCTGGACCTTTCCGCAATGTTGAGGCTGAGAGGGGGGCTAGCGGGGAGGACAATGCCAGGGGTGATGATGAAGTCCTAGACCCAACGTGGACTGAAGGCCATCAGAGTTCGGAGAAAGAGGTGGTGTCATACAGCGCCAGACAGCCAGCAGAACATGCTATTAGCAGTTGCTACTAATGCCCACCACGCCCAGGGACTGAGCACCTCAAAGCTGCCTCAAAGGACCTCCTCGATGTGCCATTCATCATCATCACTCTTGACAGTCCGGCCCTCCCCTCTGCTGAGTCTTCCCAGTGTCCACTCTCTGGGGAGGCTGCAGGCGGTATTGCTGGCAGCTGTCTGTATCTCCATCAAAGTTCGGAAGAAGAGGTGGTGGTCACACAGCCCCAGACAGCCAGCAGAACAAGCTATTAGCAGTTGCTACTAATGCCCACCACACCCAGGGACTGATCACCTCAAAGCTGCCTCAAAGGACCTCCTCGATGTGCCATTCATCATCATCACTCTTGACAGTCCGGCCCTCCCCTCTGCTGAGTCTTCCCAGTATCCACTCTCTGGGGAGGCTGCAGGCGGTATTGCTGGCAGCAGTCTGTATCTTCATCAGAGTTTGGAGGAAGAGGTGGTGGTCACACAGCCCCAGGCAGCCAGCAGAGGGAGAAGGGTGCAAACCCTCGGCAGTCAGCCAGTTGCTACTACTGCCCATCACGCCCAGGGATTGAGCACCCCAAACCTGCCACAATGTGCCATTTTTTCAAGAAGTTCACAGACGCGGGTCATGTGCACGCTGCGCCAACAATCTCTGAAGCGATGGAAAAGTGCTAATAATCTCAGAACCTCGTGCATTACCAGGCACCTGCAAACAAAAATGGCTAGTCTTCGAAAATGCCAACACCTGGTGGAGATGGACAGTGACACTGAGGACAGCTTCTCCTTGACGCAGGGCAGAGGGGCCCACATGAGCCGCTACATGCTCCAGTGCCTGCGGAATGACCTCAGAGTTGCCCGCATAGTCACCAGTGCCGATTACTGGGTGGCCACCTTGCTGGATCCCCGCTATAAGGATAACATCTCCTTTATTCCACCACTGGAGCAGGATAGAAATTTGAGGGAGTACAAACATACTCAGGTGGACGCACTACTGACAGAGTTCCCAGCTGAATTTGAGGGCTCAGTGGCGGCACAAGGCCGAGGAGGAGGAGCAAGTCGCCAACATAGCAGGGGTATCAGCACCTCCTCACAAGGGAGGATGAGCATGGCCACAATGTGGAACACCTTATTGTCTGCCAAATCCACCACCTTCGGAAATGGCCTGTAGTGCCATGAGGCGGACTTTGACTCGCATGGTGGAACTGTTGACACGTATGATACTGAGTGACGGGTCCTCCACTTTGAATTTTGAATTTCTAACATAGTAACATAGTATGTGAGGCTGAATAAAGACTTTAGTCCATCCATTTCAGCCTGTTTATCTCCTTCCAGTGGTCTAGTAGCCATAGCTGGAAATGTTATTACATACAAGGAGGGCATCCCGGCCACTATAGATCTCCTTCCAGTGGTCTAGTAGCCATAGCTGGTAATGTTATTACATGCACAGAAGGCATCCCAGCCACTATAGATCTCCTTCCAGTGGTCTAGTAGCCATAGCTGGTAATGTTATTACATGCAAGGAGGGCATCCCGGCCACTATAGATCTCCTTCCAGTGGTCTAGTAGCCATAGCTGGTAATGTTATTACATGTAAGGAAGGCATCCCGGCCACTATAGATCTCCTTCCAGTGGTCTAGTAGCCATAGCTGGTAATGTTATTACATGCAAGGAGGACATTCCGGTCACTATAGATCTCCTTCCAGTGGTCTAGTAGCCATAGCTGGTAATCTTATTACACGCAAGAAGGACATCCCAGCCACTATAGATCTCCTTCCAGTGGTCTAGTAGCCATAGCTGGTAATGTTATTACATGCCAGGAAGACATCCCGGCCACTATAGATCTCCTTCCAGTGGTCTAGTAGCCATAGCTGGTAATGTTATTACATGCAAGGAGGACATCCCGGCCACTATAGATCTCCTTCCAGTGGTCTAGTAGCCATAGCTGGTAATGTTATTACATGCAAGGAGGACATCCCGGCCACTATAGATCTCCTTCCAGTGGTCTAGTAGCCATAGCTGGTAATGTTATTACATGCACAGAGGGCATCCCGGCCACTATAGATCTCCTTCCAGTGGTCTAGTAGCCATAGCTGGTAATGTTATTACATGCAAGGAGGACATCCCGGCCACTATAGATCTCCTTCCAGTGGTCTAGTAGCCATAGCTGGTAATGTTATTACATGCAAGGAGGACATCCCGGCCACTATAGATCTCCTTCCAGTGGTCTAGTATCCATAGCTGGTAATGTTATTACATGCAAGGAGGGCATCCCGGCCACTATAGATCTCCTTCCAGTGGTCTAGTAGCCATAGCTGGTAATGTTATTACATGCAAGGAGGGCATCCCGGCCACTATAGATCTCCTTCCAGTGGTCTAGTAGCCATAGCTGGTAATGTTATTACATACAAGGAGGGCATCCCGGCCACTATAGATCTCCTTCCAGTGGTCTAGTAGACATAGCTGGTAATGTTATTACATGCAAGGAAGGTATCCCGGCCACTATAGATCTCCTTCCAGTGGTCTAGTAGCCATAGCTGGAAATGTTATTACATGTCAAGAGAGCACCCCGGCCACTTTTGAACTCTTTTACTGTATCCTTCATTACTACCTCCTCTGGCAGCAAATTCCATAGTGTCACTGCTCTTACAGAGAAGAATCCCCTTCTATGTCGGTGGAGAAAGCACCTTTCCTCTAACCTTAGTGGATGCCCTCGGGTTATGGTTACACTCCGAGGTATAAACAGTTTGTGGGACAGATCTTTGTATTGACCCCAAATATATTTATGCATAGTTATTATATCACCCCTTGAGCATCTTTTTTTCTAAACTAAATAAACCTACATTTGACAATCTTTCAGGGTACTCTAGTCCGCGCACTCCTTTTATTAACTTTGTTGCCCTCCTTTGAATTCATGGGGCACTAATTTGGACAAGTGGCAGAGCTTGCCCTCTTTGCCTTGACGGTGCTGGCCTGCCCTGCGGCAAGTGTCCTATCAGAATGTGTGTTCAGCACTGCAGGGTGTGTCATCACCGACAGGGGGCAAGGGCCAAAACCCAGGATAGTCAAAATCCTGGGTTTTGGTCCACTTTAGGATGAACCAGGCATGGATCCCATGGGACTTGGGTGTGCCAGCGCCTGATTGAGTGGTTTTAGTGTTTGCTACCTTCCACATACACCGCAACACATCTACTGCCTCCGTCTCTTCCACATCCACTACCCCCGGACCTCTGACACATGTAAAAATTTTAATAATTTTATTAATTGATGTATATATTTATTGATGTATTTATTTTTCATTTTTTTCATTTTGTGGAATTATTTTGAGCACTTTTAATTTAATTTTTTAGTTTTCCGTTATTATTTTGAGTAGCTACCCTATTTTGTGTAGGGCAATAACATCTAATGGGCCTCCGCCTCAGGCATCCCCACAGGCTCTCGCACTCCTGACCCAATTCTTCCACACGCCCCGAAACCCTTGCAAGCCGAAGTGTTATGCGAGGGTTCTGCCACTCAGCATGTTATTTTCCCTGGGGCATCCTGAGTTGGGATGCCCAGCCGTTTGAGGCTCCCCAGGGCACCAGGTCCCCGCTCCATGGAATTTAAAAAATATTTAATCCTAAAAAGCCTGCAAGTAAGTCATTCCTCTAAACTACACCCACTGCCAGGCCGATCATTCAGTCTATGCATTCACAGGCCGCCGCGGGTTGCTGCTGGAACTTGAATGGACATTCCAAAGCGCACACGGCACCAGGAGCCCACGCTGCCAGCGACCGGCCTGACCAAGGAAATATGGCGGCAAGCAGCGGCTCACATTAATCTAGACCCTCACCCTGAATAAGAGCCTATCTTGTATGCTTCCCCCCTGAATATACAGATTGCTCACATTAATCTAGACCCTCACCCTGAATAAGAGCCTATCTTGTATGTTTCCCCCCTGTACATACAGATTGCCCACGTTAATACGGACCTTCACCCTGAATAAGAGTCTATATTGTATGTTTCCCCCTGTACATACAGATTGCCCACATTAATCCAGACCTTCATCCAGAATAAGAGCCTATCTTATATGTTTCCCCCCTATACATACAGATTGCCCACATTAATCTGGACCTTCACCCTGAATAAGAGTCTATCTTATATGTTTCCCCCTGTACATACAGATTGCTCACATTAATCCGGACCCCCACCCTGAATAAAAGCCTATCTTTTATGCCCCCCCCACTGTACATACAGATTGCTGGCATGAATCCGGACCTTCACCCTGAATAAGAGCCTATCTTATACGTTTCCCACACCCTGTGCATACAGATTGCCTCCCGGATTTCTCCCTGTGAAGTGTTCTAAAGGGAGGTTGGCAGCTTCCTAGGTGAGTAGCTCTCAGATATTTGTCTGCATTGCATGTCCCAACTTTGGGGACTCAGAATTAAGAGTAGGGACCACACTAAACACAGAGTACCTTGCCGGGGCAGTGTGGCTTCCACATGTATCTGCAGATATATGCAACCAAATCTCTGTCTTTCCACATAGCTAGACATGTTTGTTGCTTGATATTTAGTTGATGAGAGGGTTAAACTGGGCGGTAAATTGGTTCCCAGGCCCTGAATAATAATAATAATTTTGTATAAATAATAGTGATTGAGCTGCTCCCACCCCCCTTTATTCATACAGATTGCCCACATTAAAAATCATCCTACCTGCATCTACTGCATTTTCTGAACCTTTAAACATCCAAGATGGTGGCTCATGCTGTTTCAGACTGCCTGCAGACAGGAAGAGTCTTCTGCCGCTCTGCATTCTGGGATTGCTGTCCTTTTCCTGACCCCAGCTCTGCTCTGTCTGTGCAAAGCACAGCTATAACCCCGCCCCCTGTACATTTGCCCCCCTCCTCTCTCCTCAGTATGTGAGGCAAGATGGCAGCGCCCGTATCCTAGTCCTGAACAGTGTTGCAGCCCAGTGGGGGAAAGAATAAATGCGCCTGGGCAAGCCTTTCTTTGTTTTTGCAAACCTGCAGCCAAAGCCACCACAGAGCAGGACGGAGAGTCTAGAGCAGCAAAGCCGCCGCCAGCAACGCTCCAGTGATGGGTGCAGAGCTGTCACTGCACATAAGCCTCCAAGCACAGCCGCTGGCAGCTCAATGCAGGGAACTGTTTTCTGCTGGACCAGCCGGGTGACTACACTACCCCCCACCCAGAATGGCAAAGCAGGAGTTCCCGAGCAGCACGCACCCGCACAAGGGGGGCACAAGGGACTCGATCTGATGTTCCAGTAAGCAGGCGGGTACCAGACAACCACCAATCAGTTACTTGGCTGGACTATTATTTTAAAGGAAAAAATACTGTATCTGGGGCCCCCACCAGATTTTGTGTCCAGGGGCCTCCACCACACTTAATCTGGCCCTGGACATCACTGTTACTGAAATCACGTAGTACATTTTAGTTCATACAGGTACAAATAACCCCGCCCCCGAGGATGCGGGGCTCTTTTTCTACCACCCATGAGCAGAACCCTGTCAGCCTGTATTGTTGCCACCAGCTTTATTTGATACACCCCTGTCCGCTAGCAGGATTATATCAGGCCTGTAGCATGTAATATAACTGAGAAGACATGGAGAAATGAATTCATGGATCTGGATAATAAAGCAGCCGAATGTTAAAGTTATACTAAAGGTGAGTGCCCGATTGTTATCCCATTGTGTCGGGCTACACGTTGCACTGTCCTAAACGTCAATCTGTTTTCAAAAAGACCCTGTAGTTCCTGAGTTATTAGTAAAACTATTAGAGCATTGGAGATGCAGAGAAACAATGAAGAGAAATGAAGAAAGTGGGTGTGGTAACAGCGATGTGATGTACGCACACTGTATTGACTGTGAGAGGAGGGAGGAGGGTGGAGTTTCAGAGCTGCAGAGAGTGGCAGCCAATCAGGACATCTGGGGAGTGAGTGGACGTTGTTTCCATTCTTGGTCCGCTGAAGGGTAATTGATGGACCAGGTCAGCGGGGTAAGGACTGAAAGCTGAATGAGGAATTTTCCTATTAAGGAGCGAGACAGTAGAGGAAGGACAGTGTTGCAGCCACTCAATTAAAGGTAAGCTACTAAGCTAATTTTTAACTTTTGACTTGCCACTTTAAGTTATGCATTGAATCACTTTAAGAGCATGTCAGGCCCCATGGGACACCCGCCTTCTAGGTAAGTCCACAACCCCTAATCTCAGCTGCTAGCTTCACCTATAGACCAGCCCTCATCTGCTGGGATGCTTTACACGCCTCACCGGACACGGTTGCCCCCAGGACTTCGTAGCACAAAGGATGTGGACTTACAGGGGGGAAGGCGGATGTACCCAGAGCAAGACTGGACTGTCGGGTAAGCCAGGGTCATACACGGATAATCTGTCCAACATAGCGCAGCATCAAAGGGAAGAGACAGAAAAAGAGTTCAAATCGAGCCAGGGGTCAAGCCAGGAGGTCACGGGTATGCAGTACAAAGGATGAGACGAATTCGTAGTCAGGAAACAAGCAATGGTCGCTCCAGGTGGCAATCACGGGATGTTCAAACAAGGCAGGGTCGGCAACAGAATGGAATCAAGAATCTCAGACAAAATCACACCCAGCAGCACGCTATCACGGGCAAGGGACAAGTGTGGGGGAATCACCTTTAATTGATGGGAACTGACATGATTGGTTGGTGGGAAGGTTATGATTGGTGCAACTTAGGACTTGTGGGCTGATTGCCCAATTCACACTAAAGGGCGTTTCGCCCCCGGAATAAACCCTTTAAACCTAACCTCCGGTGGGCGCGCTGTCTAAAGCCGCCAGAGGTCATAAGAAAGGCGTGCTCGCGCGCGTGTGTGAGCACGGACTGCCAAACTGTTACGAGTGGAGGGGGCAGGCACACTCGGCGGCGCTCAAGCCGACGCCGCTCGAGCCTCCGCTTGCGGCTGCCGGTGGGAGAGAGAGCCCGTCAGCCGCCGAAAACCCAAGCCGCCCGCAGATACCGAGGGAACGAGACAGGAGGTAAGTTGGCCATGACACTACCCCCCTTTACGAGGGCCCTCAGGACCCTTAATTGGCTTATCAGGATTGTCCTGATGAAACTTCCTAACCAAGGTATTAGCATGGACATCTTTTGCTGGAATCCAACATCTCTCCTCAGAACCAAAACCCTTCCAATCAATTAAATATTGTAATGAATTATGAGATTTCGAGAGTCAAGAATCTTATTTAGCTCATACTCAGGTTCATCTTCCACAATGACAGGTGGAGGAGATGACACCTGAATATTCCCGGCGGATTTCAATAACGATATGTGAAATGCATTGGGAATTTTCATAGACAGAGGAAGCTTGACTTTAAAGGTAACATTGTTCAGTCTTTGAGTGATCTGAAACGGACCAATGTACTTAGGGCCCAACTTCGGCAAAGAGCAATATTTTTGGTGGATACCCAGACCAGATCTCCCACCTGAAATGGTGGTTCTTGTGACGGTCGGCAAAAACCTTATGCCTCTTGGAAGCTTCTTTAAGGTTTTCTTGCACTTTAGACCAAATAATCATTCTTTCTCAAAACCATTCCTCCAAGGCCAGAATATTGGAGGAAGAGCCAGAGAGAGAAGAGGCCTTGGGATTCTTTCCGTAATTACAGAAAAAGGCAAAAATTTAGTCGATTCGCTAGGCGCAATATTAAAGGCAGATTCCGCAAAGTCGATAAATTCTGACCATTGTTCCTGACAATCCGACACAAAGCAGCGCAGGTATGGCTCCAAAGACTGATTCACCCTCTTAGTCTGACCGTTAGACTGGGGATGGTAGGCCGACGATAGAGACACTCTAATACCTAATCGCGCGCATGGGCGAGCACGGACAGCCGAGCAGGGAGAGCTGTGATGACTGGAGCACACTCAACGCTGCTCGACGGGGATGCGGCTGTCGTGCGGGGAGAGAGTCCGTCAGCCGCTGAAGCCCACGCTGCCCGCAGACGTCGAGGGACAGGCGAGAAGGTAAGTTGTTCGTGACAGGTTTTCTGTGATGCCCAGCGGGACACCAGCCTTCTGTAAGCAGGCAACCCCCAATCTCCACCGCCGCTTCTGCCTATAGTCAAGCCCCCGTTTGCCGGGACGCTAAGTACGCCTCACCGGACACGGTTGCCTCCAGGTCTTAATAGGCGCAAAGGATGGCTGCTTACGGTGAAGGCCGATGAACCACGAGGGTATCCCAAAGCCGAGGTCGTTCACAAGTAGTCAATCCGGAGGGTGCGTCAGAGTACAGGGATGAGACAGGTGCATAGTCAGGGGAAGCCAAAGGGTCAAGCCGGGAGGTCAGAGATCGCAGGGTATCCAGAGGGGCAGGCAGGTTCGTGGTCAATCAAAGCAGAGGTCGGTACAGGCAGCGGACAGGAATGGTCGATCAAGCCAGGTCGGAATCAGATAACAACTAACAGAATCACGCCCTAATCACAAGCGACTATCACGGGCACTGAGTGCTGGGCTGACTCCATATTTATAGGGGAATCGACCAATGGCCACCCTGGGGGTGGGGGGGGGAGTGTATGTGCTGATTGGTGCAACTTACAACAAAGTGAGTGATTGGAGACACTATCCAGGGGCTGGTCAGTCTTGGCTGCAAGGCTGATCAGCCCCTGACTCCCATCAGGTGTGGAGCACTCTGTGCTGCCTGCCACTCGCAGCACAGCGCCTCCTAGTGGCGAAATCTACAGACTGCGGGACGCGCGCCTGCACAGCTAGAGAGGGGCGAAGGAGGCTGCCAGAGTGACACGCCGCGCTCCCAGCAGCAGGAGTGCTGCGTCGCCCCGCGGACACTCGCTGCCGACCCCCTGGCAGAGGTAAGTTCCTTACATTTTGTAGCTGCATTGAACGTACATGTCTGCATATTGACATTAAATTATATTAAACACTATACATTAACATTGTATACATTGACCATAAACACAATAGGTTTCCAGTGACATCATGGTCCAGGTGAACGTTGTATAAAATATATCCCAGAATGAGACTGTGCGACAAAAATGGAGACACGCAATTGCTGTGCAAATCAATTCATAACCATCCTGCAGAGATACAACAAGCATATACAAATAAATCTAAATCGGATTCTAAATAACCATAAACTACAGGATTAGTATCAGTGGTTCCGATATACCCAAGGAATGCTCAAGCCAAACTTTTCCACTGGAAATTACAGTTGTGGAGCAGAAGGAGCCACTTAAATCCTAAAAAGCTCAATTACAGGGCTTTCAGGGATTACTAATCCCCTGCACCACACCTGTGAGCACTAGAATTGTGTGTTACACCTCTCCATCCCATGATGCACAGAATTGTAAGTTACACCCCTCCATCCTGTGATGCTTGGCATTGTGTGAGTTACACCCCTCCATCATGTGGCGCTAGGCATTGCGTGTTACACCCCTCCATCCTGTAACGCTTGGCATTGTGTGTTACACCCCTCCATCCTGGGACGCTTGGCATTGCGTGTTACACCCCTCCATCCTGGGACGCTTGGCATTGCGTGTTACACCCCTCCGCAGCGGAGTTCTCAAAAACCTCTGTCCACATATTGGCGTTGAAGTGAAAGGAGGATTTTCACGCCCAAATTGCTCCTGTACAGTGCCATAACCGGCATGGAAAAACTGTGAGGGGGAGAAGGGGAGAGTTTTCACTGGGGTCATTTCAAGCAGACAGGGGCGGACTGGGGCTAGAAAACGGCCCGGGACTTTTTGGGGCACACCGGCCCTGCTGCCCTGTTTCTGGCCCGGTATAGTATCTTAATGTCACTATATATACAACACCTTATTTTCGCTCCATAAGACACACCCAGGGTTTAAAGGACAAAAATAAGAAAGAAAATATTCTGAACCAAATGGTGTATTTAAATCCCCCCATTACAGGCAGAATCCCCAATTACAGGCAGAATCCCCTATTACAGGCAGTAATTGGTATCCCTCATTAAAGCAAGTGAGGGGCATCCCACAGAGGCACGTTGCAGCATCTTCCATTACGGGCAGTGCGGGGCATCCCTCAGTGCAGCCAGTGCGGGGCATCCCTCAGTGCAGCCAGTGCGGGGCATCCCTCAGTGCAGCCAGTGCGGGGCATCCCTCAATGCAGCAAGTGCGGTGCATCCCTCAGTGCAGCCAGTGCGGGGCATCCCTCAGTGCAGTCAGTGCGGGGCATCCCTCAGTGCAGCCACATAGGGGCATCCCTCAGTGCAGCCAGTACGGGGCATCCCTCAGTGCAGCCAGTGCGAGGCATCCCTCAGTGCAGCCAGTGCGGGGCATCCCTCAGTACAGCCAGTGCGGGGCATCCCTCAGTGCAGCCAGTGCGGGGCATCCCTCAGTGCAGCCAGTGCGGGGCATCCCTCAGTGCAGCCACATAGGGGCATCCCTCAGTGCAGCCAGTGAGGGGCATCCCTCAGTGCAGCCAGTGCGGGGCATCCCTCAATGCAGCCAGTGCGAGGCATCCCTCAGTGCAGCCAGTGCGGGGCATCCCTCAATGCAGCAAGTGCGGTGCATCCCTCAGTGCAGCCAGTGCGGGGCATCCCTCAGTGCAGCCAGTGCGGGGCATCCCTCAGTGCAGCCAGGGCGGGGCATCCCTCAGTGCAGCCAGTGCGGGGCATCCCTCAGTGCAGCCAGTGCGGGGCATCCCTCAATGCAGCAAGTGCGGTGCATCCCTCAGTGCAGCCAGTGCGGGGCATCCCTCAGTGCAGCCAGTGCGGGGCATCCCTCAGTGCAGCCAGGGCGGGGCATCCCTCAGTGCAGCCAGTGCGGGGCATCCCTCAGTGCAGCCAGTGCGAGGCATCCCTCAGTGCAGCCAATGCGAGGCATCCCTCAGTGCAGCCAGTGCGGGGCATCCCTCAGTGCAGCCAGTGCGGGGCATCCCTCAGTGCAGCCAGTGCGGGGCATCCCTCAGTGCAGCCACATAGGGGCATCCCTCAGTGCAGCCAGTGCGGGGCATCCCTCAGTGCAGCCAGTGCGAGGCATCCCTCAGTGCAGCCAGTGCGGGGCATCCCTCAGTGCAGCCAGTGCAGGGTATCCCTCTGTGCAGCCAGTGCGGGGTATCCCTCTGTGCAGCCAGTGCGGGGTATCCCTCTGTGCAGCCAGTGCGGGGCATCCCTCAGTGCAGCCAGTGCGGGGCATCCCTCAGTGCAGCCACATAGGGGCATCCCTCAGTGCAGCCACATAGGGGCATCCCTCAGTGCAGCCAGTGCGGGCATCCCTCTGTGCAGCCACATAGGGGCACCCTTCAGTACAGCCAATGAGCGGCATCTCCCCTCCCCCGCCGCGCCTTGTGACGCCACTCACACGCCCACACATGCTTACCTTTGGTTTCTGATAGTTGGAGGGCCTGCCTGCCTGACCCGCTGTTCCTGCCGCTGCTGCCGCTGCTCTCAGACACACAAACACACATGCTTACAAGCACTTCCTGGCTGTTGCGCGCTGGTCAGTGGGCGTGCCCCATATGGCCGGCGTCCATTGTTTTCATTGGACGCCGGCCATATGGGCCACGCCCACCAACCAGCGCACAACAGCCAGGAAGTGCCGGTAAGCATGTATGTGTGTGTGTGTGTGTGTGTATGAGAGCGACGACGTTAGTGGCAGTAGCAGGAACAGCAGGAAGGGAAGGCCGCAACCCCGTGGAAAATATGCTGCCCCTCACCCTCCAGCATATTTTCCACTAGGTTTCAGCCCTCCCTGGCGCCGGCCTACCGGGATTTTGCCCGGTATGCCCTATGGCCAGCCCACCCCTGCAAGCAGATTATTGTTTGAAGCCAGCTCGTCGCTGATCTTGGATGGGGTTAGTCTTATGTGCTTCCCTTTCTTCCTCTTAAGAATCGATGGAGGTGTGTTGTACATTGAATTAATAGGGGAGGTCACTAAAATTTTACCTGGCATTTTAATATTTTACACTGGTCGAGTGCCCCGGTTCCGTTTGGACTCCTTGGTTGGGTTGTTCTTTAGTTTGTTCTTTGGTTATTTCTCAGGTTTACAGGTTCAGTTGACAAGTTCTGAAGAAGTGGGCGTGGCCCTTTGGATCATAAGCAATGTAATAAACCTGGAGGAGGAGGGGAGGGACCAGCAATCCTGTCCCACTCTGCTGAGCTGATTAGGGGGTGGGATGAAAAAGAGAATGTCATTGGCTGAACCTGTAAACCGATATTTCGGCCATTTCTGTTTCAATTCAATAACAGAAAACAGTTTAGGTAACGTAGCCCGACGCAATGGTGTAACTATTACCTTTGCCTGCTGTAGCACTTTAAAGCTGACCTACAACCTGTGGCCCTTCGATATGACTATTTCTTGAAAAATCAAGAAATTGAGCTACAAATTGAGGCAGTTAGCGTCCACTTTAATTATAAGGCACCATCATCACTAGAGATGAGCAAATCGATTCTAACGAACACAAATTCGTTACGAATTTCAGGAAAAATTTGATTCATCACGATTCCGAATATCGACGCGATTCGCTCGCTCGAACCGCTTCCTTAAAACTCCATTTACTGCTATACAGCCCCTCTAAAATGGTGGATCCACATGTCAGGACATGTCCCATGGGGCAAGAAATCCTGGGTAGGTGTCACATGCTACCTATCAGCAGACAGGCTTACCGATGATGTCACAGCCCTATATAAGCGGCGGCCATTTTGCGGAAGCTCATTCTGACACTGTATTGCGGCCAGCGCAGATCAGGTAGGGAGAGAGCGAGGGACAGATAGACAGACAGACAGACAGATAGATACAGCGAGGGAGAGATAGATAGATACAGCGAGGGAGAGATAAATAGATAGCTACAGCGAGGGAGAGATAAATAGATAGAACAAAGAACAGAAGAAGCGAGGGACAGATAGAGAAGGAGAGAGCCTGTGACAGTGACAGAGAAAGACAGAAAAAGTTTAAAGTGTTTGCATTAGCTTTCAAGCCTATTTTGTGTTAATAACACACCTGCCTATTTAGCTTTTCCTTTTCCTGGTGTCATTCTTAAAAGAGCGTGCTAGCATTAATATTTCAAGAGTACCTGTCTACTAACTGGTTGCATTTTGTAATGAAAGTCACTTTTTAAACAAACTTTCACTTTCACCGGGGTGGGCATCCCAAATACTAGCATAAATATTTCAAGAGTACCTGTCTACTAACTGGTTGCATTTTGAAAACAAAGTCACTTTTCCACTATAAAAGCAGCCAACCTATTTATATGAATAGGGGGCATCCCAAATACTAGCATAAATATTTCAAGAGTACCTGTCTGCTACCTGGTTGCATTTTGTAAACAAAGTCACTTTTTAAGCAAACGTTGCCTTTTGCCGGGCCGGGGGGGGGACATCCCAAATACTAGCATGTATCTTTTAAGACCTGCCAACTTACCTTTTTCCTTTTGTATAAAAAAGTCTGGTTTACAAGTTTAAAGCACCCATTGCCTTTCACTGGGGGCCATTGTCAGTGCTACCACTTATCTTTTAAGAGTACCTGCCTACTAACCTTTTGCCTTTTGTAAAAAAAAGTCTGGTTTTCAAGTTTAAAGCACCCATTGCCTTTCACCAGGGGCCATTGTCAGTGCTACCACTTATCTTTTAAGAGTACCGGACGATTTACCTTTTGCTTTTTTTAAAAAAAAGTCTGGTTTTCAAGTTTAAAGCACCCATTGCCTTTCACTGGGGCCATTGTCAGTGCTACCACTTATCTTTTAAGAGTACCTGCCTACTAACCTTTTGCCTTTTGTAAAAAAAAGTCTGGTTTTCAAGTTTAAAGCACCCATTGCCTTTCACCGGGGGGGGGGGGCATACCGAATACTAGCACTTAGCTTTTAAGAGTACCTGCATCTTTACCTTTTTACATTTTGAACAAAAAACACGTTTTAAAACTGCCTGTGGTGCATTTAACTCTGACCAGGGGCATCCTATGTAAGACCATCTGACAGTGTCTTTTTGCATTAGCTTTTAGCTACAGTGTGTGCCTATTTTGATCTAACTTTTCTACACACCTGCTGTTACAAAAATACTGTTCTAGGTGTAGTGTAGTGTACTCCTAAACGCAGTAAAAATGTCAGGCAGAGATGTTCCAGGATGTGCACCGAGAAGAGGCCTAGATTCATCAGGCAGAGGTCGCAGTAGACTAGGGGTGAGTGGCAGCAGGAGTCGCGGTGAGAGGCCTGATCTCCCAGTATCTGCTAGCGGTCATGTCTCAACCAGCAACGCATCTGCCGTCATCGATTGGTTAACGCGGTCATCGACCTCATCACAAGTGACATCTGACACCCAGTCGGTAGGTTCCTCGGACACAACCCTGAGTTGGCATGGCCCGGGAGCAGCCCCTGTCCTTCCATTGCCTCTGTCCTACGCCCCCCCTCCAGCCGCCGTATCTTATGCTTTGGGTTCAGCTTCACTATTCAGTGAGGACGATGTGTTAGAGGACAGTCAACAGCTACTGCCCAGTCAAGAAATGGAGGAGACATCCGCCGCTTCTTTCGCTAGGCAGACAAACACTGAGGAGGAGGGTGGTGTGGGAGGTGGTGTGGCGAGCGTTCCGTCTCCTGCAGCACACACTGTTGTGGAAACCGAGGAGGACATCAGTGATGTGCAGACACAACTCGATGATGATGATGATGAAGCCGATCGCACTTGGGAGCCCGTTGCAGAAGGGGCTTCATCATCATCAGGAGAAGAGGGTCCCAGGTTGCCCCAGAGTCAGCAGCTGAGGCAGCAAGGTGGTAGTAGGGTTGACAGTCAGCATGGTGGCAGAATTGGGATGTCTGGAGCCACACGTGGCCGGGGGCGGAGTAGACCAACTGCTGCGCGGCAGGCTGCCTTCCCGTAAGGTAGTGAAGCGAGGATTCCTGGAGTTGATTAGCTACTCGTCAGTGTGGCACTTTTTCCTCAAGCATCCGCAGGAGGGTAACCTGTCCACATGCAAGATGTGTAGACAGAAGGTGAAGCATGGCCAGGGCCCCAATGTTGGTACCACGGTCCTGCGGCAACACATGCAGCGTCACCATAAAGCAGCCTGGGAGAACCGAGGCTCCGAAGTGGGGGTACAGCCTGCTGCGTCAGCCAGTGTCACGCCACTTCCAATTTAACCCTGCCAAGGCTCCAGCACCTCAGCCGAGGTGTGCGTCATACCCATCCTCTGCCGCTCCAGATGCTCCTGCTCCTCCTACTAAAAGTCAGTCATCCTGCCAGCAATCCATCAGCGAAGCCATGTCCAAGAGAGAACAGTATGTGCCCACTCATCCTACGGTGCAGAAGCTAAATGTGCTACTGTCCAAGTTGCTGGTGCTGTAGTCCCTCCCTTTTACGATGGTGGACTCTGCACCTTTCAGAGAGCTGATGGCTAGTGCCGAGCCAAGGTGGAGAGTCCCAAGCCGTCATTTCTTTGCAAAGAAGGCAGTACCAGCCCTGCACAAATTTGTTGAGCAGAAGGTGGGCCAGTCCTTGAGCCTGTCGGTGTGCACCAAGGTGCACAGCAGCGCCGACATCTGGAGCTGTAACTACGGTCAAGGACAATACATGTCCTTTACGGCCCATTGGTTAAATGTGGTTCCTGCACAGCAACTTGGACAGGTCACACCGCTTCGGCCTCCACGCTCCCAGGCTGTTTTGCCTGTCACAGTGTGCGACTCCACCTCCTCATCCTCCGCCGTCTCCTCAGCCTCCACTGTACGGTCAATTCTCAATGCCCCTCCAGCCTACCATGTGTGCAGGGCACGGCGGTTTCACGCTGTGCTTCACATGGTTTGCTATGGCGAACGGAGTCACACAGGGGAGGAGCTCCTGAAATTCATTGGAAATGGGAACCATGGTGACTGACAATGGGAGTAACAGACTTGGCTGCGACAAGGAAGCCTGAGCCATGCGCCATGTATGGCACACGTGTTCAACCTAGTTGTCAAGCGTTTTCTGAAGTCTTCCCCTCATCTGCAAGACATCCTAACAACGGGAAGGAAACTTTGTATGCACTTCAGCCACTCCTACACCGCCAAGCACACCCTTCTTGAGCTACAGATTCAGAACTGTATCCCCCAACATAGTCTGATTTGCGATGTTTCCACCCGTTGGAATTCCACCCTACATATGTTAGATCGACTATACGAACAGAGAAAAGCCATCAATGATTTCTTGATGATCCAAGCAGATCGGGGGACTCCCCGTTGTAACTTTAATGTGAACCAGTGGCAGCTCATACGTGACACCTGCCATTTGCTCAGGCCCTTTGAGGAAGCCACTTTATTTGTCAGTCGCCAGGATTACGGCATGAACGACGTGATTACGCTGCTTCATGTAATACAACACATGTTGGAAACCATGGCTGGTCAGGCACTGGAGACATGGCGCATACATTTCACGGCCACATAAACCCCGTGGGAGCTGAGGAGGAGGAGGAGCACAGTGAAGCACAGTTTAGTCTTGGCGAAATCTAGTCATCTGACAGGAGAGGAGGAGCAGGAGCAGCCAGAGGAGCTAGAGGGTTGTGAGGAAGTCCCTCCGAGTCACTTGCACAAATGGCACAATGCATGCTCACATGCTTGCTAAGTGACCGCAGAATTGTCTAAATTTTTCAGCGGGATGACTTCTGGCTCTCCACCTAATTGGACCCTCGCTACCGGCACAAAATGGGGGCATTTTTTACACCCACTGAGAGGGAGGACAAACTGGCCTACTACAAAGACATTCTACGTAGTCAGTTGGCCGATGTCTATCTGCGCCAAGGTCCATACTCTCGCAGGCCTGACTCGGAGAGACCTCTGCGCTCACCTTCCACTGCCATGGCTGCTGGGAGGGGTGGCAGGAGCAGCAGCAGCTCCATCAGCAGCAGCCTCAGGCTTCAGTCGCTAATGAGTAGCTTTCTGCACCCGCATAGTGAGGCTACTCATGAGCAGCAGGAAGACCTGGAGCAGGACCTGAACCAGCAGGTCGTGTCATACCTTGAAATGACCATGCCAACGCACCTTGAGGACCTGCTGGACTTCTGGGCAGCCAAACTTGACTTGTGGCCGCAACTGGCAGAGTTTACCCTGGGAAAGCTGTCCTGCCTGGCCAGTAGTGTGCCATCTGAGTGGGTGTTTAGTGCTGCGGGGGCCATAGTAACGCCAAGGAGAACTCGTCTGTCCACGAAAAATGTGGAGAGACTCACCTTTGTGAAGATGAATCAGGCATGGATCTGCCAGGATTTCCACCCACCAATAGCTGATGCATGTGAGTAGCTGATGCATGGTAGCTCCTTCTGCTGCTGCCAACTCCAGGGTGTGTCTTTCAGGCAATATATGGGCTCCTAATGCTGCTGCCAACTCCTGGGTGTGTCTGTTAGGCAATATATGAGCTCCTTCTGCTGCTGCCAACTCCAGGGTGTGTCTTTCAGGCAATATATGAGCTCCTTTTGCTGCTGCCAACTCCTGGGTGTGTCTTCCAGGCAATATATGAGCTCCTTCTGCTGCTGCCAACTTCTGGGTGCCAACTTCTGGGTGTGTCAGAATGCTGATGATGCCACCTCAAGGCTCTCTAATTGTGCAAATGCCTGGCACGAGCACACGCCCTGCTAGAGAGGTAGCGGGGATGCAGCCGCAGCTCGCACATGTGCCGTTGGACCGGGAAACAAGGTAAGTGTATGGGGCGACCTGGGAGGGGATTTCACACAGCGGGACATCTTGATTTTTGATGCCCCGGGGGGAGGGAATCGATCAGCCCAGGAATCTTATAGACGTGGGTTTTGGTCTACTTTAACAATGATCGGGTTAGAACCTTTATGCTACAATATGTTACCATGGTCAGCACTTGGGTAGAGCTTTCAAAAAAAATGTTTATATGGATGATAATACATTTAGAAGCCACAAATAAAACATGTGCAGTAACCTGCAGCCTGCAAAATTTGATTTGAATTGTTTCAGAATATTCTTATAAAGCCACAAGGGGGTCCTAACCCTTCTCTTCTCTCTTCCCAGTCTGCAAGACCAGAGTCACCCACGGCACCAACTCCCACAAGGTGAGAGCATTGTGGGGTCACAGCGTTTTGCCTCTCGGCTCGCCAGGATTTTGCACCTGTCGCTGTCCTGATGCTTTTCTTTACCTGATGGATGTGTGTAAAGAGGTCACCTATGTGCTCACCTAATGCTGCCTGCTGATCATTAATCACAGGATATCCACAACCTGACTGAGCAGATTAGGGAGGACCTAAGATTCTTCTTCTGTCTCTCATTCTCTCCCTCTCTTTTGCTCTTTCTCTTGTTTTTAATTCTATTTTTATCTCTCTATCGCTTTCACTGTTTCTCGCCCTTTCTTTCTTTCATTTTCTCTCTCTCTCCACCTCTTTCTCTCCCCCTGTATCTTTCTCTCTTTCACTCTTTTTTATCTTTCTATCTCTCCCCCCCCCCTCTCTTCGTCTGTCTTTTTCTCTCTCTCTTCTCTCTCTCTCTTTCATACCTTCTCACCTTTACCCTGCTTATTTTCTTACTGCCGCCTTTTCTAGCCTCCCCTTCTTATCATCATAATGCCTTTTCTCTCTTTCACACACTTATTGTCTTTCACTCTGCCCCCTTATTATCTTCTATTCCAGAGGCACTCAGCCACTTCTTGTAAAGGTCCATTTACAGACATCTGGTGAGAGGTGAAGGTCTGGGTGGAGGGCTGTCGCAGGGGGATGGATAGTTGTAAATCAGCTCACTGGGGGGGGGGGGGGGGGTAACCCAGGAATCCTGTTGGGCACTGAGGAAAAAAGGAAGGCCAGGGTTGGATGGGCAAACTGAGAGGAAAGGAATAGATGGGCAGGGCTGAGGAGACAGGGTTGGATGGTCAAAGCTGGGAGGACATGGATGGATAGAGCAGAGAGACTAGGCTGGATGGGGCAGAGCTGCTGAGGGGACAGAAATGGATGGGGTAGAGAGACTGGGCTGGATGGGGCAGAGCTGCTGAGGGTACAGGAATGGATGGGGCAGAGCTGAGGGGACAGGAATTGATGGGCAAAACTGGGAGGACAGGAATGGATGGCACAGAGAGACTGGACTGGATGGGGCAGAGCTGCTGAGGGTACAGGAATGGATGGGCAAAACTGGGAGGACAGGAATGGATGGCACAGAGAGACTGGGCTGGATGGGGCAAAGCTGAGGGGACAGGAGTGGATGGGCAAAACTAGGAGGACAGGAATAGATGGAGCAGAGAGACTGGGCTGGATGGAGCAGAGCTGCTGAGGGTACAGGAATGGATGGGGCAGAGCTGAGGGGACAGGAATTGATGGGCAAAACTGGGAGGACAGGAATGGATGGCACAGAACTGGGTTGGATGGGGCAGAGCTGGGAGGACAGAAATGTATGGGCAAAACTGGGAGGACAGGAATTGATGGGCAAAACTGGGAAAACAGGAATTGATGGAGCAGAGAGACTGGGCTGGATGAGGCAGAGTTGAGGGGACAGGAATGGACGGGGCAGGGCTGAGGGGACAGGGATGGATGGGGCAAAGAGACAGAGAAACAACATTTGTGTGCACCTTGCAATGCCACTTCCCACTCGTGCAGTACTTCATATTGCAATGCTAGGTGCCAGGAAGCCATGACACTGGCAGGGAGACTAAGCACTACATGTGCAGGGCTGTCAGGGCAGGGGTCTGGAAATCTGGCGCCGAGGTCCACATTCGGACCCCGGTCCACCAGTTTAGTCCGGCTGTTCTATTCTGTATCTTTTTTTTGTTTTTATTTCCTTGCCTTTCTGGACCTGTTACGTCCGCGTCACTGGACACGGTCTGGCTTCTGTTTGTCCGATTCCCAATTACTAGATTCTAAGAGAAATCAATACACGCAACAAGGTGTGTAGCAAAACCTCAGAGAAACTGAGCAGGGGGGCGCTTCTGACCCCCTTTTTTATTGAAAACTTTTCATAGTTAGAGCATGCGCAGAACATAAAATTACCTAAGTTTAATCAAAGATGAAAAGAGAACATTTCTTCCTATGTTCAAGGTTGAACAGGGCACAGTGTTCTTGGGGAGTATAGAACAGGGAGTGTATACTTCATAGTATCTCATGTGAAGCAGCGTATTCCTTTGATAAGCCTTACATAAGCAGTTTCAGTAATAGCAGCTTAATTAACTTTATAAGCTAAAGAAAGACTCAGCGCAAAGATAAGTGGCTGGGGGTCTATTTCAACTTTATTTAGCCACTATATAGCATACAATGCAAAGAGGAATCTATTTCTCTATTTATAAAAGAGAGAGGGGATGTTCAGATATACATTCATTTTATTGATTCCGACCTCCAACCTTCACAGACCTTTCCCACCTGTATATCTTTCCATTCTTTGAATCCCTTTTTTATTCCTTTTTTTCTTCCCTTCCACTCTTTTCTTTCCATTTTCCATCCTTGTGTTCAATTCTTTTCCTTTCCACCTACTTTTTCTTCCCTTCCCTCTCTCTTTACTTTGTACTCTCCAACCTTTTTTCCTTTTTCCTCGCCTCAGTCTATCCCTCCAATATTATTTTTTTCTTTCATCATTTTCACCTTTTCTTTCCCACTTTCTTTTTTCTGCTCACTCTTATTCTTTTTCCCCTCCCTCTGGTGCCCAGCCTTTTAGATGGAGGGGGCACGCATTAGCCCAGAGCAGAGGAAGATCGGGGATGCAGCCGCTCTCATATCTGTGTAAGGTCTGGTTGGAAAGAGCCCGTGCACTAGGGGACCACCGGAAAGAAGGTTTTAGGTTGATCTGTGGGTTTCAATCCAAGGATTTGGTCAACTTTAAATTCCAGGCAAACAAGAAATACATATCTAGTCTGGGACACAACATGTGTCCAAGCCCATCACCCATCTCTTGGGAGCAGACTTCAGTGGTGTTTCTGAGATCTCCTCATTTCCTAACAATAGCGCACAAGTATGCCTCTAGGAGGACAATTGAGGGTTTGGACACATGTTGTGTCCCAGGGTTTTGGCCCGCTTAAAGTGGACCAAAACCCAGGATTTTAGGCTCGATTCAGAGAGACACAAAAAAACTTTCGGTTTGGTGCCGACGTCGTAACATTTTCAAAATTTCCCGCTCTCGTATGAATGTGCGAGCGATTCCAAGCATGCTTCGTAAACCTTCCGTCGAGCACACGGACGGATGTATGCCAGAGTACGCAGACGAGGATGTCATTTTCCTTCGTGATTTTTCAGATTCCATTTTCACAACTAACAACGTAGCCTTTCGTTTTTGCCCTTTACCCATCGTATCCTCACACGAATCCTTTCAAATTCCCGCTACATCCTGCTTCACTTTTTCCCAAAGTATTCGTCCAGACGAAATTCTTACGATATTGCGCCTGCGCACTACAAACTTATCTCATTAAAGTGCTCGCATACATAATTTCACTCCCATCACTTCTCATCCAAAAAAACTCACCCTAACCACTTCGCGCTATCCTGCCTTTTCCCTTGAGGTCCCTTAAAGCTCACCCTAACCACTTAGCGCTATCCTGCCTTTTCCCTTGAGGTCCCTTAAAGCTCACCCGAACCACTTAGCGCTATCCTGCCTTTTCCCTTGAGGTCCCTTAAAGCTCACCCTAACCACTTAGCGCTTTGTTTCTTCTTCCATTTTCACACCCTAAAACTTACCCAAATCACTTAGCGCTTTGGTTCTTCTTCCATTTTCACACCCTAAAACTTACCCAAATCACTTAGCGCTTTGTTTCTTCTTCCATTTTAGGTCCCTAAAACTTACCCAAATCACTTAGCGCTTTGTTTCTTCTTCCATTTTCACACCCTAAAACTTACCCAAATCACTTAGTGCTTTGTTTCTTCTTCCATTTTCACACCCTAAAACTTACCCAAATCACTTAGCGCTTTGGTTCTTCTTCCATTTTCACACCCTAAAACTTACCCAAATCACTTAGCGCTTTGTTTCTTCTTCCATTTTAGGTCCCTAAAACTTACCCAAATCACTTAGCGCTTTGTTTCTTCTTCCATTTTCACACCCTAAAACTTACCCAAATCACTTAGCGCTTTGGTTCTTCTTCCATTTTCACACCCTAAAACTTACCCAAATCACTTAGCGCTTTGGTTCTTCTTCCATTTTCACACCCTAAAACTTACCCAAATCACTTAGCGCTTTGTTTCTTCTTCCATTTTAGGTCCCTAAAACTTACCCAAATCACTTAGCGCTTTGTTTCTTCTTCCATTTTCACACCCTAAAACTTACCCAAATCACTTAGCGCTTTGGTTCTTCATCCATTTTCACACCCTAAAACTTACCCAAATCACTTAGCGCTTTGTTTCTTCTTCCATTTTAGGTCCCTAAAACTTACCCAAATCACTTAGCGCTTTGTTTCTTCTTCCATTTTCACACCCTAAAACTTACCCAAATCACTTAGCGCTTTGGTTCTTCTTCCATTTTCACACCCTAAAACTTACCCAAATCACTTAAACTTTGTTTCTTCTTCCATTTTAGGTCCCTAAAACTTAACCAAATCACTTCACGGACATCACAATCTTGATTTTGAAATATGTCATTGTCCCCTTGTTTTTTGTAAATGTATTTGTGCTAATAAATGGGACACAATTTTTTTTTTTTTTTTTTTGTTTATTGCTCAACTGGCATTTTTTTTGGCAATATTTTTGGCAACTTTTGCAAAAACATTTTAAAAACTATATACAATTGTATTTTTTTTTAATTAAAATATATACAATAAGATATTTGTAAAAACATTAAAAACTAGATACAATATAAAATATTTTAAAAACAATAAAACTAGATACAAAAAACTTTTGGGTTTAACCAATAAAACTATGTACAAATAAAAAGTTTTCCAAATATACAGGGCCAGGAACCAGGACACTAGTCTTCCTCTTCTGTTGTCCCCAACGTGTCCCGCATCACCTGCAGATCGGCCACCAACTCAAGGACCCTCCGATTCATCTCAGCAAGTCGTTGTCGTGTGGTCCCTGCAAAAAAATCAGAGAAAAATATTATTGGGAGAACAATACATGTTTCTCACCTGTGGATTTAATGTATTTTAGTAAACAAATTAACTATAACGCACATATGTCATTCCTGAAAGGAATTAAGGTTATGAAGTGCCACAGGTCATTAAGCTAATTAAGTGGCCACAGGACAGTTGGGCAAGTAATTAAGCTAATTAAGTGGCCACAGGTCACTCTTATATTGGCATTGACTAGGGCATTATGTGTTTTGGTGTTCATGGGAATTTAGACAGAAATCTTTATAATGCAATGACTACTTACTTGGTTGGTGGCCGAGAGATGGCTCGTTGGGGACAACACCCTGAGGTCCTGGTTCCTGGCTCTGCTGTGAAGAAGTGCCTGTAGAAACATGGGCCAAATGGTTAGTTTGGATGTCTGATTCAGCAGTCCTCAAATGTTTTTAGCTAAGTCTGGGTCACATCACTCACCTTCTCCAGGGTCTTGTGGGCTCCTATCTGCTGCCTCCTCACCCACTACCTCACCCGCAACCGAAGCATCTACAAATACAGAATCAAGGATTCAGTTGGGTGCTCTCAGGAGCTAGCATGTATATGTTTTGGCGTAGACATGAAGAGTGACATACCAGAGGATCCCGCATGCGTGGCAGGGTACGACTGCCTGCCCACGCTGTGCCGCCCCTCCTCTGTGGTAAGGTCCAGGGGCTGCTCTGAGGAGGCCACAGAGGAGGGGTCGGCCCGTCGCCCTGGAGATCCACCACCTTCACTCCCAGCTGCAGAATCATGCAGCACTGGTCGGCCTGTGCGCCTCCGGGTGCGGCGAATTCTGTAATCCATTTCCAACACTACCAAAGAGAAGGCATTATAAATAAAAGGCCTAAATTCTGGCGTAGTTACATCTTGCATGCAAGCGCTATGTACTTACTTGGGAAATGGATCCTGAAAAACCTCCGCACCCGGGGCATGTGCAGTCGCTTCAGGTCCGACCAATGCTGCATGATCTGTGTGTGGGTGAAGGTGGTGTCGGTCCGGTGTTGGATCTCCGAGATGATCTCCAGGGCGACGTTTCGTTTCTCAAGTTGGGCAGGTAGTCGTACCTGCGCTCCAGCATGGTCTACAAAACAGAAATCAAACATAGCAAGAACTCAGAAATGCATATCTAGAAGTGCCAACAATACATTATTTGGTTCAATCACATGAACACATAAACACACACGCTTCTAGCCTAAGTTAACTTTCAAATATGGCAGCACTGTCGTTTGGCACGTGTGTGGCGTGCGCTTGGTTGTGCATGTAGTTGAACCAAATCTTTAATTCAAAAATATTACTTATTGCGCATCCTTAACATGTAGATCAGCATTTACCAATCAAAGCAAAGTCCTTAAAAGACACTTACGAGCATGATGATCTCTTCTTGTTGGCGGGTGAAGATAGTGGGCGCCATCTTTCTTCTTCTTCTCTGCAGCAGATAAGCACGGCCCCAGCGGTTTCCGGGTTTCGCACGGCCGTGCGAACGGCCGGACGTGCGTGTAAGCGAACGCTTAGGCGTCACACGCCGGATACCTTATTTAAAGGTCCCTGCACACACAGCTCATTCTCTTTGAGAGTCCACACAAAATGGCACCAAAAAAAAAGATTGCAGCAAAGAAGCAGAGCAAGCAGGCTGAGCAGGCCGAGGGTCCGCAAACCAGGTCGCAAGAGCCTAAAGCCAGACTAAGGGCTAGCACCAAGGCTGCTGCAAAAAAGGAGGTGGCAGCACCACCACAACCAAAGAGCAAGCTAACCAAGGCTGGAAAAACTCAGATGGGTAAGAGGGGACGAAGCCCCACCCCACCCTGCCCCACATCACCCCCCACACGTGGTACCAAGGCCATAGGCAAAGGCCAAAAACCCAGGGCCCGAAGCCGCAGCAGGGGCCGAACAAGCTCAAGGTCCAGAAGCCGCAGCAGGGGCCCAAGGCGCCGCAGGGGCCAAACAAGGGGCCAAACAATGTCAAGGTCCAGAAGCCGCAGCAGGGGCTGAACAAGCTCAAGGTCCAGAAGCCGCAGCAGGGGCCCAAGGCGCCGCAGGGGCCAAACAAGGGGCCAAAGAAGGTCAAGGTCCAGAAGCCGCAGCAGGGGCCGAACAAGCTCAAGGTCCAGAAGCCGCAGCAGGGGCCCAAGGTGCCGCAGGGGCCAAACAAGGGGCCAAACAAGGTCAAGGTCCAGAAGCCGCAGCAGGGGCCCAAGCCGCAGCAGGGGCCAAACAAGAACCAGGTCCAGAACCCCGAAAAGCCACCAAAGGCCAACGGCCCCCTCCCCCCCCGCACGTGGCTCAAAAGCGAAGGCAAAAAGTCTGAGCAGATATGCCTCACCCCAGGCAGGCACCTCCAAGGCCCCACAGACCCAGGCAACCACCTCCAAGGCCCCACACACCCACAGGGCTCCAAGCAGCACCTCCAGTTCTTCAAGACCCTCTGTTGCTCGCCCACATTATCCTCCGGCACAGGTTGGCATGCATTCCCCCTATGCCACATCTACACCTGCAACTTCAGGGTCCACCCAGCCCCGAACACCCAGTCCCTTCCCAAGTCCAGTAAGATCAACAGCCAGCCTCCAGTCGTTGAGGTCTCCTCCATCCCCCCCGGCCAGAATGTCACCCCATTTGCAACCAACCACTGAGGAGCCACAACCACCCCGAAGAGGGCGCAACTTGCGCAGAGGACACTTGGGTGGCCGTTTTGCAGAGTCCCAAACTCTGGCATTGGCTACTGGGCTCACCTTACATTTTGATGAGCTATAAGGCAGGAAATCAAAACACACCAGTAAACAGCGCAAAACTGAGATTTTTGAAGAACTCACCAGGCAAGTCAATGCCGCGGGTGAGGAACGTAAAGATATGGACCAGATTCAACGTAAGATTTCAGACCTAAAATATGCAGTGCGGAAGAAAGAGAGTCTAAGGCGGATGCACAGGTACATAGGTCAGGTTTTGGTTTGTATTATTCTTGTCTCTCCATCAGTGTGCTTAATTATGCTTACTATGTTTTTCCGCGAAACAACTGGCGGAGGTTTCCCAACAAAAATGCGATTTACACCGGCTGAGGAGATGGTGCTGTCCTTATTACATCCCGTGGCCATTTTCACACCCTAAAACTTACCCAAATCACTTAGCGCTTTGGTTCTTCTTCCATTTTCACACCCTAAAACTTACCCAAATCACTTAGCGCTTTGTTTCTTCTTACATTTTAGGTCCCTAAAACTTACCCAAATCACTTAGCGCTTTGTTTCTTCTTCCATTTTAGGTCCCTAAAACTTACCCAAATCACTTAGCGCTTTGTTTCTTCTTCCATTTTCACACCCTAAAACTTACCCAAATCACTTAGCGCTTTGTTTCTTCTTCCATTTTCACACCCTAAAACTTACCCAAATCACTTAGCGCTTTGTTTCTTCTTCCATTTTAGGTCCCTAAAACTTAACCAAATCACTTCACGGACATCACAATCTTGATTTTGAAATATGTCATTGTCCCCTTGTTTTTTGTAAATGTATTTGTGCTAATAAATGGGACACAATTTTTTTTTTTTTTTTTTTGTTTATTGCTCAACTGGCATTTTTTTTGGCAATATTTTTGGCAACTTTTGCAAAAACATTTTAAAAACTATATACAATTGTATTTTTTTTTAATTAAAATATATACAATAAGATATTTGTAAAAACATTAAAAACTAGATACAATATAAAATATTTTAAAAACAATAAAACTAGATACAAAAAACTTTTGGGTTTAACCAATAAAACTATGTACAAATAAAAAGTTTTCCAAATATACAGGGCCAGGAACCAGGACACTAGTCTTCCTCTTCTGTTGTCCCCAACGTGTCCCGCATCACCTGCAGATCGGCCACCAACTCAAGGACCCTCCGATTCATCTCAGCAAGTCGTTGTCGTGTGGTCCCTGCAAAAAAATCAGAGAAAAATATTATTGGGAGAACAATACATGTTTCTCACCTGTGGATTTAATGTATTTTAGTAAACAAATTAACTATAACGCACATATGTCATTCCTGAAAGGAATTAAGGTTATGAAGTGCCACAGGTCATTAAGCTAATTCAGTGGCCACAGGACAGTTGGGCAAGTAATTAAGCTAATTAAGTGGCCACAGGTCACTCTTATATTGGCATTGACTAGGGCATTATGTGTTTTGGTGTTCATGGGAATTTAGACAGAAATCTTTATAATGCAATGACTACTTACTTGGTTGGTGGCCGAGAGATGGCTCGTTGGGGACAACACCCTGAGGTCCTGGTTCCTGGCTCTGCTGTGAAGAAGTGCCTGTAGAAACATGGGCCAAATGGTTAGTTTGGATGTCTGATTCAGCAGTCCTCAAATGTTTTTAGCTAAGTCTGGGTCACATCACTCACCTTCTCCAGGGTCTTGTGGGCTCCTATCTGCTGCCTCCTCACCCACTACCTCACCCGCAACCGAAGCATCTACAAATACAGAATCAAGGATTCAGTTGGGTGCTCTCAGGAGCTAGCATGTATATGTTTTGGCGTAGACATGAAGAGTGACATACCAGAGGATCCCGCATGCGTGGCAGGGTACGACTGCCTGCCCACGCTGTGCCGCCCCTCCTCTGTGGTAAGGTCCAGGGGCTGCTCTGAGGAGGCCACAGAGGAGGGGTCGGCCCGTCGCCCTGGAGATCCACCACCTTCACTCCCAGCTGCAGAATCATGCAGCACTGGTCGGCCTGTGCGCCTCCGGGTGCGGCGAATTCTGTAATCCATTTCCAACACTACCAAAGAGAAGGCATTATAAATAAAAGGCCTAAATTCTGGCGTAGTTACATCTTGCATGCAAGCGCTATGTACTTACTTGGGAAATGGATCCTGAAAAACCTCCGCACCCGGGGCATGTGCAGTCGCTTCAGGTCCGACCAATGCTGCATGATCTGTGTGTGGGTGAAGGTGGTGTCGGTCCGGTGTTGGATCTCCGAGATGATCTCCAGGGCGACGTTTCGTTTCTCAAGTTGGGCAGGTAGTCGTACCTGCGCTCCAGCATGGTCTACAAAACAGAAATCAAACATAGCAAGAACTCAGAAATGCATATCTAGAAGTGCCAACAATACATTATTTGGTTCAATCACATGAACACATAAACACACACGCTTCTAGCCTAAGTTAACTTTCAAATATAAGCAACAGAAATGGAGAACCCCACTGTTCCCCCAAGATTTATCCTCAAAACAAGGCACCACTACTGTAATAATTATTTGATAATCATATATTTTATTTATCAAAAGGATATTCACTATACATATATACAGACACACATATTAAAAACCTTATTTTAAAAAACATATACACATACTTGGAGAAAAGGACAAAAAACGGGGGGAAGGGAGGGGAGAGGGGAGGGAAGGGGGAATTTAGCCCCCAAACGCCCCCAAAGAGAGAGGGGTGGCCCTCTTATTAATGTTATACCAAATTATAAATAGTGTCTGTTGGTCCCGCTGCCGTGCTAATCAATAGTGCTAATCTATATAAATCTCAACTCATGTAACTCCTTGTGCCAGTAAACCTTTTAAAGTGCTTAGTGCATGTAATAAAAAACAATATGTATATCATATAATGTATGTATAAAGCTAAATAGGACAGCCAGGACGCCAGAAAACAGACATCAATACAAACAAATCACTGTTATAACTATAATGGCCAACCAACTCACCCCCCTCACCAACACATGTGTGTTGTCGACGCGTTGCGTGACGACGACACGTCACTTCTCCAGGACAATAGGGCACACATCTAACCCCTACTAAACCTCCTTAAGTACTCACACAAACCCCGTTCCCCCGCCGCGCGCCGCGCCTCCGTGATCTAAGAAGACAGAGCGCAGCTGTGATGGCGCTCGTAACCGGAAGTAGCAGTCCGCATGACGCGCTCCGGCCGGAAGCGCGTCAGCGGGCCGCTTGCGTTCCAGCATACGGAAGCGATAGATTTCCGTATAGCTGGTATAACCGGACGACAACAGCGCGGGACCGGGGGCGGGACAGGTAAGTAAATGGGTGGAGAAAATGTCATTCTAAACAAACATCCTAAATACTTATGTCACTAATATATACAAACTTAACAATATTATACTACAACCGTACAATCTATCTACATGCCAAAGTGAGTTAACTCTATATAGACCTATATATGCAGCTACAGCTGAGCTGCATATATCTTTATTATGTAAACAAAATGAAAACTCTGCTGCAAAGATTATTAAGGAGATTGGATAACACACCTACACTGACCATAATCCTGGTACCCCTAACCGGGGAAGCTATTCACAAATATCCATCTTATCCTAATTAGTAAGTAAACATTATGTACATGACAGTGGGGGCTAATATCTTCCATGTTATCAAATGAGCATTATATACTTTGCCAAGCATTTGGCTGCATCAAAATAGCACAGGGGTCTCATAGGCTAACACAGCGTAAAGACACTACTATTCAAGACATTCATGGGGGGGGGGAGAAAAATTTGGGCCATGGACCTACACTAACCATGGTCCCAATACCCCAGTTGGCGGGAACTTGTTCACAACCAGCCCACATAATTATGCATGGTTTTGTTTACAAATAAAAGGGGAGAAAGGTACAGAGGGAGAAAAAACACATAACCAGAATTTTATATAACAGAGGTCGCTGTGCGATAGCGTCTTCATATGGGACTCTAGTTGTATCAAAGGTCCGGAGCCTGATGTAATAGTTCTCTTAAAGAAGACCCGGATCCATTAAGTGCCACCTATGGACTAGAAAAAAAGCCGTGAGCGTGACAGAAAAAACAAAATACATGTGAAAGGGCACTACCGATGCCCTCAAGTTACTAAAACAATGTGTAAATATCTGTGAAAACTCAACACCAATGAACTGTTCCAAAAAAAAGGTGACCCACATATTAAAAATTAAAAATAGACCCTTACCTAAAATCCATATATAAACTGTAGAACCACAGGAGTTATTTATGCTCTTACCTGTGGGTGTCCCAAGATGTACATAGGTGAGACACGGAATAGTCTCAAGGCGAGGATACAAGCTCACATATCTAGTATCCGTCTGGCGGGCAGAAATCTACAGTTTGGGAAAGTGGTACCACCGGTGGCACTACACTTCTACAATGTACACCACAGTGACATGAGCTGTTTAAAGATAGTGGGTATTGAGAAGGTTAGTGTGGGTCCACGGGGTGGTAACTTGAAAAGACTACTGCAACAAAGGGAGCTCAGATGGATATATAATTTGGGTACTCAGGTCCCCATGGGGCTGAATGACGATCTGGCTTTCACACCTTTTTTGGGGGTATAATGAGTCTCACTAGGTGTATAGTATGTATTTTTAGGAGTTCACGTGTTTGGGTGTGACAAGGGAGTAGGTTTATGCTGATAGGGGGCGGGGGGAGTTTGTCGGCCATATATGGCCAGTATGGATTTTAGGTAAGGGTCTATTTTTAATTTTTAATATGTGGGTCACCTTTTTTTTGGAACAGTTCATTGGTGTTGAGTTTTCACAGATATTTACACATTGTTTTAGTAACTTGAGGGCATCGGTAGTGCCCTTTCACATGTATTTTGTTTTTTCTGTCACGCTCACGGCTTTTTTTCTAGTCCATAGGTGGCACTTAATGGATCCGGGTCTTCTTTAAGAGAACTATTACATCAGGCTCCGGACCTTTGATACAACTAGAGTCCCATATGAAGACGCTATCGCACAGCGACCTCTGTTATATAAAATTCTGGTTATGTGTTTTTTCTCCCTCTGTACCTTTCTCCCCTTTTATTTGTAAACAAAACCATGCATAATTATGTGGGCTGGTTGTGAACAAGTTCCCGCCAACTGGGGTATTGGGACCATGGTTAGTGTAGGTCCATGGCCCAAATTTTTCTCCCCCCCCCCCATGAATGTCTTGAATAGTAGTGTCTTTACGCTGTGTTAGCCTATGAGACCCCTGTGCTATTTTGATGCAGCCAAATGCTTGGCAAAGTATATAATGCTCATTTGATAACATGGAAGATATTAGCCCCCACTGTCATGTACATAATGTTTACTTACTAATTAGGATAAGATGGATATTTGTGAATAGCTTCCCCGGTTAGGGGTACCAGGATTATGGTCAGTGTAGGTGTGTTATCCAATCTCCTTAATAATCTTTGCAGCAGAGTTTTCATTTTGTTTACATAATAAAGATATATGCAGCTCAGCTGTAGCTGCATATATAGGTCTATATAGAGTTAACTCACTTTGGCATGTAGATAGATTGTACGGTTGTAGTATAATATTGTTAAGTTTGTATATATTAGTGACATAAGTATTTAGGATGTTTGTTTAGAATGACATTTTCTCCACCCATTTACTTACCTGTCCCGCCCCCGGTCCCGCGCTGTTGTCGTCCGGTTATACCAGCTATACGGAAATCTATCGCTTCCGTATGCTGGAACGCAAGCGGCCCGCTGACGCGCTTCCGGCCGGAGCGCGTCATGCGGACTGCTACTTCCGGTTACGAGCGCCATCACAGCTGCGCTCTGTCTTCTTAGATCACGGAGGCGCGGCGCGCGGCGGGGGAACGGGGTTTGTGTGAGTACTTAAGGAGGTTTAGTAGGGGTTAGATGTGTGCCCTATTGTCCTGGAGAAGTGACGTGTCGTCGTCACGCAACGCGTCGACAACACACATGTGTTGGTGAGGGGGGTGAGTTGGTTGGCCATTATAGTTATAACAGTGATTTGTTTGTATTGATGTCTGTTTTCTGGCGTCCTGGCTGTCCTATTTAGCTTTATACATACATTATATGATATACATATTGTTTTTTATTACATGCACTAAGCACTTTAAAAGGTTTACTGGCACAAGGAGTTACATGAGTTGAGATTTATATAGATTAGCACTATTGATTAGCACGGCAGCGGGACCAACAGACACTATTTATAATTTGGTATAACATTAATAAGAGGGCCACCCCTCTCTCTTTGGGGGCGTTTGGGGGCTAAATTCCCCCTTCCCTCCCCTCTCCCCTCCCTTCCCCCCGTTTTTTGTCCTTTTCTCCAAGTATGTGTATATGTTTTTTAAAATAAGGTTTTTAATATGTGTGTCTGTATATATGTATAGTGAATATCCTTTTGATAAATAAAATATATGATTATCAAATAATTATTACAGTAGTGGTGCCTTGTTTTGAGGATAAATCTTGGGGGAACAGTGGGGTTCTCCATTTCTGTTGCTTAAATTAGCAGGTTGCAATCTGCACACCTTTCCTCTTTTGAGCACACATTTAATTGTAGCTGGTGCAGGTGTTCTCAGTTTGGTTTATAACTTTCAAATATGGCAGCACTGTCGTTTGGCACGTGTGTGGCGTGCGCTTGGTTGTGCATGTAGTTGAACCAAATCTTTAATTCAAAAATATTACTTATTGCGCATCCTTAACATGTAGATCAGCATTTACCAATCAAAGCAAAGTCCTTAAAAGACACTTACGAGCATGATGATCTCTTCTTGTTGGCGGGTGAAGATAGTGGGCGCCATCTTTCTTCTTCTTCTCGGCAGCAGATAAGCACGGCCCCAGCGGTTTCCGGGTTTCGCACGGCCGTGCGAACGGCCGGACGTGCGTGTAAGCGAACGCTTAGGCGTCACACGCCGGATACCTTATTTAAAGGTCCCTGCACACACAGCTCATTCTCTTTGAGAGTCCACACAAAATGGCACCAAAAAAAAAGATTGCAGCAAAGAAGCAGAGCAAGCAGGCTGAGCAGGCCGAGGGTCCGCAAACCAGGTCGCAAGAGCCTAAAGCCAGACTAAGGGCTAGCACCAAGGCTGCTGCAAAAAAGGAGGTGGCAGCACCACCACAACCAAAGAGCAAGCTAACCAAGGCTGGAAAAACTCAGATGGGTAAGAGGGGACGAAGCCCCACCCCACCCTGCCCCACATCACCCCCCACACGTGGTACCAAGGCCATAGGCAAAGGCCAAAAACCCAGGGCCCGAAGCCGCAGCAGGGGCCGAACAAGCTCAAGGTCCAGAAGCCGCAGCAGGGGCCCAAGGCGCCGCAGGGGCCAAACAAGGGGCCAAACAATGTCAAGGTCCAGAAGCCGCAGCAGGGGCTGAACAAGCTCAAGGTCCAGAAGCCGCAGCAGGGGCCCAAGGCGCCGCAGGGGCCAAACAAGGGGCCAAAGAAGGTCAAGGTCCAGAAGCCGCAGCAGGGGCCGAACAAGCTCAAGGTCCAGAAGCCGCAGCAGGGGCCCAAGGTGCCGCAGGGGCCAAACAAGGGGCCAAACAAGGTCAAGGTCCAGAAGCCGCAGCAGGGGCCCAAGCCGCAGCAGGGGCCAAACAAGAACCAGGTCCAGAACCCCGAAAAGCCACCAAAGGCCAACGGCCCCCTCCCCCCCCGCACGTGGCTCAAAAGCGAAGGAAAAAAGTCTGAGCAGATATGCCTCACCCCAGGCAGGCACCTCCAAGGCCCCACAGACCCAGGCAACCACCTCCAAGGCCCCACACACCCACAGGGCTCCAAGCAGCACCTCCAGTTCTTCAAGACCCTCTGTTGCTCGCCCACATTATCCTCCGGCACAGGTTGGCATGCATTCCCCCTATGCCACATCTACACCTGCAACTTCAGGGTCCACCCAGCCCCGAACACCCAGTCCCTTCCCAAGTCCAGTAAGATCAACAGCCAGCCTCCAGTCGTTGAGGTCTCCTCCATCCCCCCCGGCCAGAATGTCACCCCATTTGCAACCAACCACTGAGGAGCCACAACCACCCCGAAGAGGGCGCAACTTGCGCAGAGGACACTTGGGTGGCCGTTTTGCAGAGTCCCAAACTCTGGCATTGGCTACTGGGCTCACCTTACATTTTGATGAGCTATAAGGCAGGAAATCAAAACACACCAGTAAACAGCGCAAAACTGAGATTTTTGAAGAACTCACCAGGCAAGTCAATGCCGCGGGTGAGGAACGTAAAGATATGGACCAGATTCAACGTAAGATTTCAGACCTAAAATATGCAGTGCGGAAGAAAGAGAGTCTAAGGCGGATGCACAGGTACATAGGTCAGGTTTTGGTTTGTATTATTCTTGTCTCTCCATCAGTGTGCTTAATTATGCTTACTATGTTTTTCCGCGAAACAACTGGCGGAGGTTTCCCAACAAAAATGCGATTTACACCGGCTGAGGAGATGGTGCTGTCCTTATTACATCCCGTGGCCTTAGAGGGACACTCGGCCCAGCAGGACACCAACAACCCACCAATTCCTGCAGGTTAGTAATGTGTGAATGACCCCACAAATGTATGGAAACATACACATAGGCAGCAAGGGCTAGTTAAACACATGGCTCTAGGGGGTGGCAGCAAGGGCTAGCTAAACACATGGCTCTAGGGGGTGGCAGCAAGGGCTAGCTCAACACATGGCTCTAGGGGGTGGCAGCAAGGGCTAGCTAAAGACATGGCTCTAGGGGGTGGCAGCAAGGGCTAGCTAAACACATGGCTCTAGGGGGTGGCAGCAAGGGCTAGCTAAAGACATGGCTCTAGGGGGTGGCAGCAAGGGCTAGCTAAACACATGGCTCTAGGGGGTGGCAGCAAGGGCTAGCTAAACACATGGCTCTAGGGGGTGGGTTTGTTGGGAGTGCTCACTTTGACTAGGGTGTGTCATGTGTGTGGCCTGGTAATGTGCACATTGCCACCCACATACATGATGTTTAAGTTAATTTATGAAAAATATGTCACTTAGGAGTGGAGAAAAGGAATGGGCGCTATGTATTAATTGACAAGCACACGCCACACTAACATCTTTGGCTGTTGGTCAATTTGGGAAGAGCTGGGTTAGTTGGCCAACTGATTAAGCTGGTTTGCTAGAAATGTTTTATGCCATACAATGTCCCCCACCAGAATCATATTGTAAGTGTTTTTTGCCACCTTAGTGTGTTAACTTCATCGCCTTAAAGGGATGTGGCAACTCACACATCAGCCATTAGTTGCATGTTTGTTTGGAGACACATGAACAATGGGTCTAGTCTGGTTTAACAATCCATGCACTAATGTAATGCCATTCCTAGTGAATGCCAAGTGGCCACGTTGTGGGAGGGGCCCTTACTGCTTGGCCACGTTTCTTTGATTACCATATGTGTTCTTAAGCATAAACTATGCATAGTTGTGTGTTTTCATAGCTCTTTTTCTTCTAAAGCAGGACAGCATCATCCCTCAGCTAGTGGGGACTCCTCTTCCATGTTACCGCTGCCGTCTTCTTCCGCGCTGCATAGGACTCAGGATCCGATGTCTACGGTAAGTGTATTTTGAGGGTGTTGTGTATGCATGTAGGTTGCCATGTTTTGCTTGTGTGGTTTTTAGAGGTATTCCCCACACTGAACCTGTTTTTTTTACATGTCCCCAACAGAGCCACACACTGATGGAGCAAATCCAGGAGCAGGAGGAAGATGGAAGCTTCCTAGGAGATTCTGAAGAACTTCCCCTGGGACAGAATCTGCAACTGTCCCAAAATGTGTCTCCGCCAAATCCACAGCAGCAGAGTGAAGCTGGCTGCATGCTGCCTGCACATCGTGGGCAGCATGCAGAGACTGACCCTCCAGTCCCCAGTTTCAGATCTGCTGCTGAGGATTTGGCGAGCAGACCTGTGGCTGTTGGGGGTCCTCGAGCAACATCATCTGCACGCCCCACAACCCGGGGAATTGGGCGGCGTACTCAGCAACGTCGCCCAGTTTCCCAGGGGAGGGGCGTGCAGATGATGGAGTCAGCATGGCACCAAGAGAGGCGGCTTTTTCGTCGGCAAAATCAGCAAAATCAGGAGCATATTAGGGGCCAATTAGAGTCCCTAAATACTACCTTCAGTGCCGTGCTGACTGAATTGAGGACCCATAACAGCCACATGGCCAACTTGACTTCAGAAATTAGGTCAGGCATGGCCGAAATGCACACTAACCAAAGACACATTCTGGAACAGTTGCAGATTCTGAATGCCACACAGGCCCAGGTTATGCCCCCCCCCACCAAGTGGGCCAACCTGGGTTCTATGGGCATCACCCATATTAAGGTGTGTTTGGCATGAATCTGGTCTATATCTTTGCGATACATCCCCACTGGATTGACTTGTCTGGTGAGGGCTATAAATCTTCAGTTTTGCGCTGTTCTTGCTAGTTTGTTTTTGATTCTCCCCCATATAGCTCATTCAAGGCCTGAGGTAGCCCAGTAGCCAATGCCAGAGTCCAAGACTCACTGAATCGGCCACCTAAGGTGTTGCGCGGCTGCCATGGGCACTCTAACATTTGTGGTGGCTCCTCATGTTTGGCGGCATGATTGGGTGACATTCTGGCCTTAACAACTAAGACCTTGGACCCTGGCTGTGATTGTACTGGATTTGGATTGGGACTGGGTGTTCTGTTTTGGGTGGGCCACTGACTTACAGGTGTAGATGTGGCATAGCTAGGTTTGCTTTCAACCTGTGTCGGTGGAAAATGTGGGCAAGCAGGAGAGGGGTTTTTTTTGTGCAAATTTTTTTCCCTAAAACAAAATTGTAAATAATTGCATGTACATGTCTGGTCCACAAGTATGTGAGGCCCACTCAGATACTATTCTGTTTGTAGCACATAAACCTTTTACGATTTAGTAAACATTTTTGTTTCACCAAGCTCATGTCTGTGTTGTTTTGATAGAGAAATATGAGTTCAAGTTGTCACCAAAACAAACAATAACCAAGTTCTACAAATAAATACTCACACATAGTTTTTTGTTTGGGTTGGCCAAATTCATTATTGTTTACTTAATAATGAAATGAAACATAGCAAAACCAACCAAATAAAAATAACCAAATAAAAAAAAAACAAATACAAAATTAGGAAAAATGTGTGGCTATTAAATTTGCCCGCACGGCTTGCCCAGACGCACTTGGCTGGCCCACATAGGCGTCGTCTGCCTCATCGGAGGGTGGAGAGGGTGGGCAATCCAGATATCGGGGGACCCTTTGCATAATAGCTAAATTATGGAGCGCTGCACATGCCATTATGATGTCAATGACCTTTTTGGGGTCATACTGCAGGGAGCCCCCAGTGTGGTCCAAACATCGAAACCGGGTCTTGAGGAGTCCAAAGGCCCTCTCCACCACTGCCCTGGTCTTTCGATGTGCACGATTATAGGCCTCTTGTGCTGGAGTCTGTGGCCGGAGGACCGGAGTCATGAGCCACGGCAGTAGTGGATACCCCAAATCTCCTAAAAAATGTAACCAAAATTTAAAAAAACTGTAAATCATACATTGCCACGCAACATTCCTACTCCAATAAAAATAAAAGAGGTATGTAACATTGTCACACAAACATGAGCATACATATTGCAGATGCAAAAACCAGAATTAAAAAAATGTGATAGATGGTGGTCCAAAGTGGGCAAATAATACTGTGGATGCTGGCCAATCAGGTAGACTGTTAGCAGCTATTGTTGCCTGTCTGTGCTGCAGAACCATGTTTTATGGGATAAGTTGACCTGACCCATTTTCAGTCTTGGCTTAGTCCAAAACCGGTGTAAGCCGGCCCCTGCACTTTATCCCGCTCACCTCTACTCAGTAAGTGAAATGCATGTAAGCAAAGATGGCGCAGACTCTCTGGTAAAGTCAATAACCGATTTTGATCTTAAATTGTTTGGAAGGCGGTTTCAGACTTTGCCTCGCATTACACTTATTAATTAAAACAATGCAGGCCAAACAATTTGGCAGCCTATGTAGTTTGTATAATGTAATGGTTCCAGTGGGGTTACACATGTTCACAAGGTGATGGGCAAGGCAGCGTTTAGGAAAGGTTAATACAACCAAAATCAAAGCCATACATATACAATCCAAATCGGTAATTTGAGCCAACTTACCAAGGAGCCATGCACCCGCAAATTCCCCTGACTCAAACCGCCGGAATAATCCTGATCTGCGCAGGATGTAGGCATCATGGGCTGAGCCAGGGTAGCCTGCCAGGACGCTCAGAAAACGCATGTCCTGGGCCACCACTGCTTGCACATTCAGCGAATGGTCCATTTTGCGATTTCTGTGTAAAAAGGAAACATAAACAACAAAAAAATAACGATTAGGAAACAAATCCAATGCACACTTCAATCAGCCTAAGTCAAAATGTAACATCCAGACAAATAACACTAAACAACTACGTTACATTTAAGTGGGCAACAAAAGAAGATCAATGTTTGAGCCTTGACAAGGTTGAGTTACTAGTTCTATTTTAAGTACACTTACAAATGTTTTACTTGGAAATAACTAACTTTTTTAGTCCTGTAAAAATAAGGGCCATTGTTGCACATACACTCTTGGCAAGGAGGGAGCATTAGCAAGGAGGGAGTGATTGCAATGAGGGAACATGTAAAGCAGAGAGTATGAACCTAGAGGGACTAATCAAAAGGAGGGAATATTGCCAATGAGAGTTACTAAAAATGGAGACTTTAGGCCCAAGGATGCATTTCAGAAAAGGAGGGACTATTGCCAATGAGAGTTACTAAAAATGGAGACATTAGTCACAAGGATGCATTTCAGAAAAGGAGGGACTATTGCCAATGAGAGCTAATAAAAATGGAGACATTAGGCCCAAGGATGCATTTCAGAAAAGGAGGGACTATTGCCAATGAGAGTTACTAAAAATGGAGACATTAGTCACAAGGATGCATTTCAGAAAAGGAGGGACTATTGCCAATGAGCGTTAATAAAAATGGAGACATTAGTCACAAGGATGCATTTCAGAAAAGGAGGGACTATTGCCAATGAGAGTTACTAAAAATGGAGACATTAGTCACAAGGATGCATTTCAGAAAAGGAGGGACTATTGCCAATGAGAGTTACTAAAAATGGAGACATTAGTCACAAGGATGCATTTCAGAAAAGGAGGGACTATTCCCAATGACGACCAAAAATAATGTAATTGGGCAAAGGAGGGACACACAAATATTTAGATACAATGGAAGCCCAAACTTGCCTGTCTATATACTCGTCGCTTGACGGAGGGACCAGGGCAACGTGCGTGCAGTCAATTGCACCCATGACATTGGGCATGTCGGCGATGTTATAAAATGCCAGCTTAATGGCGTTTCTGGCTACCATATCCTCAGGGAAACAAATATATTTTCGAGTTATGGTAGCCATGCCTTCCAAAAATTTGGATAGCGCGCGGCTCAGCGTAGGCTGTGAGATCCCCACGGAGAGGGCACCCAGCCTCTGGAACGAGCCGTTCGCCAAAAATTGCAGGCAGCCAAGCATCTTGGTCATACATGAAATGAGGGAAGCGCGATTAAGCCTGGTCAGCTCGAACAGCTCAATGTCATGCATGCAATTGATGTCCATGCGTCGCCGCCGGTGCAATCTGGTCTCTGCCCTCCGGACGATCTCAATGCCCATGAGTTGCAGATCCTCATGCTCCTCAAAGGCAGTAGCCTCGTCCATGGATGGCTCGCGCTCCCGTAGTCAAAAAGGTGCCGGGAATGTTTTGGGCCAGAAACGAATTTATGAGGTCTGGGACCATCGGCAATCAGCTCTCTGAATTAATCGTAAGCCCATTGCAATAACGAAAAATTTCTGAACGGACGAAACATTTCCGATTTGGTGGGAAAAAGCTCCCGAAGTAACGAAAATCTTCCGATTTTGTCACCATTATCGAAAGAGCATATACGCATGTTCTCGAACGTTCGTGCGAGTGAAAAATATACGAAAAAAAGCCAAAAAATGACAAACACCCAACAAAACTTTCAGAGACAGCTACGGAAGTCCGGACGAATGTGTCTCTGAATCGAGCCTTTTGAGTATCCTGGGTTTTGGTCCTTTCCCGCTGCATGAAACCCCCCCAGATCACCGAGCACAACTCACCTCTTCCCGGTCCTAAGACGCATGAGCGGCCACTCGTCCAATCGCCACGCTCGGAGCCGCTGACATCACGTTGTTTAAGAGCAACAGCTCCAAGCTTAAAGTGGACCAAAACCCAGGATTTTGAGTATCCTGGGTTTTGGTCCTTTCCCGCTGCATGAAACCCCCCCCAGATCTCCGAGCACAACTCACCTCTTCCGGGTCCTAAGACGCATGAGTGGCCACTCGTCCAATCGCCACGCTCGGAGCCGCTGACATCACGTTGTTTAAGAGCAACAGCTCCAAGCGAGCTGTCGGTTGCATCCTCTGCTTCCCTTTTAAAGGGAGCGTGCCCATACGGCCATTCACAAATGCCTGCTGGAAGGATAGCGGGGATGCGGCCACAGCTCGTGCATGTGTCGTTGGACCAGGAAACAAGGTAAATAAATGGGGCGACCTGGGGGGTTTCACACAGCAGAGCATCCCGATTTTGGGTGCCGGGGGGGGGGGATCTATCGTCCTGGGAATCTTACAGATTCCCGGGCTGATCTGTGTTGGTTTTGGTCCACTATAAAAACATTTTCCCCACTGCCAATGGCTCTCTAGATTGGGTCCCATGGCGTTCATACACATCATCGCCAACAAGGCAGTGCCACATCCCTTCTCTTGCACTGAATAGATTGCAGAGGTGGGCATGGAACCCATCCACCAATTTGCTTGCAAATGAGGGACAAGGGCCCAATGAATCCAGGCGCATGCACCCCACTGGACCAGATCTAGGAAATGGGTGAGTATGAGACCCAGTGATAAGGAAACCGTGGGCAGACCCCTTTTGCTCTCCACGGTTCAGAGATTTCTCTGATGTCGTTCGGTCTTCCAAAATAATCTAAGGAAGTGAAGATATACGCGTAACGAAGGACACAGACATAACAGTATGTGCTCGATGTTACACAGGAAATCGCTTTCTCCCGCTCCGCCCAGTGACACTTTATTTTTATATCGAAGTAAAAAAACACGGCACACGTCATCTATTGGACATCATCATATAAGGAAAAATCTAATTACTGGCTCAATGATTGGTCATCACAGCCAAAACTGATTTTCTTAAGAATGGTACGGACGTCTAGGGGGCCAGACATAATAAGGTGTGTCCAGCTCCTCAGCGCCATCTTGCTCACAGTAATATTTTAATAGCAGCGTGCTTCATTAACTTTATTGCTCTAATTCAGTACAAGCAAAGGAAAGAATCGGCGCAGAGATAAGTGGCTTACTGAGGGTTTATTTCACCTCTATTAGCCACTAAAGCATACAATGCAGAGAGAGGGGATGTTCACATTTATATTCATTTTATTGATTCTGACCTCCATCACACCAGAAGAAGCAGCGATGTGGGACTGTCCCTTTAAGAAAAAGCAGTTCAGTTTATATTTCAGTATAGCATTACAAAGTGCTTTTGATTTGATTGCCGGGTCGGTGATGCACTTGTTGCCTTTGGAGTAGGAGTCATTTTTATCTTGTGTCTGTCTTTCAGATGGCGATCATATTTAACAAGGGGGGTCTCCGGAAGATCCAGCTGCCATGTGTCATCCAGAGCTTCATCAGCCACAATGCCGTGCTTTATAAAGTCTTTGTAATTGGCGATTCCTATACTGTGGTGGAGAGGCCATCTTTAAAAAACTTCTCCACCGGGGCTTCAGGTGAGGGGACCTGGCTATTACATTCACATTGTATTATATTTAGCAATATTTTCTTTCTAGCGCCTTAAAGAGGATCTATATTTGCCCGGGCATCGCATTTCCTGGGAACCACCCTCCTCTGCCTTCTGTAGTCCAGGCTGGCAGCACTTTCTATTGGACAAGCCCTGAAGCAAAGTTGTGCCCTGTCATGGGCTGCTCAATGATTTCCGGTGGGGTTCACCAGGGGGAGTCCAGATCTGGCAGAAGGGTGAGGCTCATTTTAGGTTCTCTTTAAACAAAGGGAATTGCTGGATGAGCATGACAACTATGCGAAGGGGCAAGACGGGACGAGCATGACAACTGGAGGCAGGGCAGGATGAGCATGACAACATGCACAGAGGCAGGGTGGGGTGAGCATGATGTCCATGACGATTAGAGGCATCGGGGGGGGGATGACCATGACGATTAGAGGCAGGCCGGAATGACCATGACGATTAGAGGTATGGCGGGATGGCCATGACAATTAGAGGCATGGCCATGACGATTAGAGGCAGAGCAGGATGACCATGACGATTAGAGGCAGGGCAGGATGACCATGACGATTAGTGGCAAGGCGGGATGACCATGATGATTAGAGGCAGGGCGGGATGACCATGACCTTTACAGGCAGGGCAGGATGACCATGACGATTAGAGGCATGGCGGGATGCCCTTGATGATTAGAGGCATAGGGAAATGACCATGACGATTAGAGGCAGAGCGGGATGACCATGACGATTAGAGGCAGGGCGGGATGGCCATGACGATTAGAGGCAGAGCGGGATGACCATGACGATTAGAGGCAGGGCGGGATGACCATGACGATTAGAGGCAGGGCGGGATGACCATGACGATTAGAGGCAGGGCGGGATGACCATGACGATTAGAGGTATGGGATGCAATGGAGCCGCCCAAATCCTGCGAGACTGAGGAATTTTGTCAGTTACAGGTGGCTAAGCCGCTGGGGGCGCAAAGGATTGGGCCCTGAAGGCGCCGGACACAAAAGGTAAGTAGGGGGCGATGGGGGGATCCTTTTTATTTTAGGTCCGATGTTCCTCTTTATGTGCTGTTGGACCAGGAAGCAAGGTAAGTTTATGGAGTGACCTGGGGGGTTTCACACAGGGGGGCATCCCGATGTTGGATGCCCTGGGGGGAAGGAATCTTATAGGTTTTGATCCACTTAAAAAGGTCTAGACCTGGAGCCATCTGTCGATGGAAGTGTTTTTTTTCCCCTTTTGTCCAGACAAGACCCGTGCAGACTGCTTGTGTGTCAGACATAGACCATCAGGGGGCAGCATCCTCTCTGTGTTAAAAGGGGTTGCTGCAAAAGTGTCCCAAAGGCCACCCATCCCCATTAAACCAGCCCCACATTCTGCCCGGCAACTGATACCGATCAGTCCTAAAAGCTTTTTTTTTTTTAAATGTTTCTATCATCTCTGTTTTATCATCTCCTTTTATACAGCTGGACAAGGTGGAGGGCGTGTTTGAGCGACCAAACGATGATGTCATCCGGGCAGTCTCCAAAGCTCTGCGGAAAGCTCTGGGCATTTCACTCTTCGGGATTGATATAATTATCAACAACAAGACCGGACAGCATGCAGTTATCGATATCAATGCATTTCCAGGTGAGCAGTCCTTTTTATTTATGTATGCCAAAATGAAGCATGGACCCAGCTAACTGCTAGATGAGCCCCTCTTTAAACCGGACCTTCAGCATCATTTAATGAAAAGCTTAAACCCTTAAAAAAACTATTCCCCGGCAGCTAACAACCAAAAAACAATTGGGCTGCCAGTACAGTCCAAAAACCCTTACTCTGGAATAAGCCGCATTACTTAAAAAATCTATAATTGACCTTTATTGTGGTGAAAAAATAAACATGAGCATGATTGAAGACAAAGACAAATAAAAACAGTTAAAAATAAAGCTGAGGGGATGGACATTTAAGTGAATGGCTTTAAAGTGGACCAACACCCAGGATTTTGACTATCCTGGGTCTTGGTCCACTTCGGTGGGGCACCCCCCATCGGGGTGCCCCGCTGTGTGAAACCCCCCCGATCACCCGAAAAACTCACCTCTCCCCGCTCCCAGCGCCGACGGACAAGCGATTTGACAGCCGCGGACAAGCGGCTCCTCCGCCGCCACCTCCCGCGCGTCAAGAGCGCGCCATTCACAGACGGCCGGCGCGTGCGCGTGCATGTCTAGAGGGGCGCGAGGGAGACGAGGTAAGGGGATTTGGGGTGTTTGGGGGGTTTCACCCCGCGGGACATCCCAATCTCGGATGTCCCGCGGGGAGGGAGGTGATCGGCCGGGGAATCTTATAGATTCCCGGGCCAATCACGGGAGGGTGATGGTCCACTTTAAATGGTATATTTGAGTTCAAAGGTTTACATGGTGTATGAGAATACCATAGTGAAAATTACATGTGGCTATAAAAGATGTGCAAAAAATCATAGATAGCCCCCTTTCTAGAGGGGGAGAATGTGCAGAAAATAGGAAACCTCTAATCACTTTGGGGGTACCATGAAAAGGAGTGATGCATAAGCACAGTGCACAGTTTAAAGTGCAGACAGTGCCAGTAAGGTGCTAATAAAAGTGTGCCCAGATATATTATAAAATGCATGCACCATGTAATGTTATAAGGACTAATAAAAAAAAAATTCACCGGGTGAGGAAAGCTAAGTCCAAATCCTCAGGCCGCAGCCGACACCGGCGCGTTGCGTGGCGGTTACCCCCACCACTTCGTCAGCAGCTAAGATTAGTATATTTTAAGTTTTAAGTCGCTTACATATTCTTTCCCCCACTGGGCTGCAACTCTGTTCAGGTATAGTACCTAGTATACTAGGATTCCTTTTCAAGAGGAAATGAGCTGCAGCCTGGAGACACCTCTGCTATTGAGGTTGTTGGGAGCTAGGTGTGAATATAGTCTATTGCATTCATGGGGCATAGACCAATGGCAGGGTTTCAGGCTCACATACTATTTGAGTGTTAAACCGGACCAACGCTCAGAGAAAAGGAAAGGGTTAATGCACACTGGTAATCAAAGTCAGGGTGCTCGGCCCGGGGCAGTCCCTCAGCCCCAAATGTAAAACAGGAAGGTGGGTCCGCACTCCATAAAAATCCAATATTTTATTATTCCATGTTAAAAGCATCTCCATTCAGTAAAAGCAAAAGCCATAAAATGATTACCAGACCCAGGCAGCGTAGTGCAGTCCTTCTGGCGCGTTTCGGGTGCTATCGCTCCATAGCATGGCTTACCTGCCATTTTCACGCGGTTCCTCGCCATCGGGAGTCCTCCTCCGTCCCTGGGGCTCCCAACAGCGAGGAAGCGTGTGAAGATAGCAGGTAAGCTTGACTTCATTTTACTTTATACTATAAAAGACAGGGCTGGCGTCAGCACTCGGCAAGGCAGGGCGGCTGCCAGGGCCCCCAACCTCCAGGGGGCCCACTGATAGGGCCGACCTTTGGAGTGTGCGACGGTGCTTGACCAGTGGCAGACTGGGAGCGCACCGCCACAGCTGGTGCCCACATCTCCTCGAATGGTGCGGTTCCACACAACGGGGCATCTCGATTTAGATTCCAGGGGAGAAGTGCTGGGTTTTGTTCTGCTTTTGAGTTGCCCACCCCAGCTGATTTCCTATCCCTGGAGCATCCCAATCTGTGATACCCTACTGTGTGAAACCCCCTGGGATCTCTGGTATACCCACTATGCAAGCAATTCCACCCCTGAGTTTTGGTCCGCTTTACAGGGGGCATCTCAATTTGGGATTCCCCTGTTTGTGAAAGAACCCCTCCCCCGCTTTGGCTGTTAACTCAAACTGCCGATCCCACAGTGCGTTCACCAGTTCCAGAGGAGGGGGGCCACACACAGGGGCATCCAAAATCAGGAAAATCTAGATTCATTTAGGCTCCGAGGTCAGGTATAAAGGGGTTTGGTGCGCTTTGGTCCAAATTGCATGATCCTTAGAGGGCATCCAGATTTGGGACGTCCCTTGGTGATATGGTGCAACTTTTCACCACAAAGGGGCCCACTGAGACCATGCCGCCCAAGGGCCCACATAGGCCTGGGGCCGGCCCAGATAAAAGATGTTTCAATAGTGTAGTTTCCTATCTATGACTAAGGGGCGATAGCACCCGAAACGTGTCAGCAGCCCTGCACTGTGCTGCCGGGGTCTGGTAACCATTTTATGGCTTTTGCAACTTTTACTGAATGGAGATGCTTTTAACATGGAATAATAAAATATTGGATCTTTAAGGAATGCGGACCCAACTTGCTGTTTTGCTCTTAAACCGGACCAACACCCGTTTTTACTCGATCCCGCTGTCTGGAAATCGTAAGATTACAAGGCTTGTAATACTCACCTTCATTACGAGCCAGCGGCAAGAACGCAGTCCTGCGATTGGCCTGCCGGGCGGTCTGGCTCGTAATGAAGGTGAGTATTACAAGCTTTGTGTGCAATTTGCTGCGAGCGTTCTAGATGCCCCCCGGAGCTTCTTACTATCACCAGACGGCGGGACCAAAAACAGGTGGTGTTCCGGTTTAATCCAGGGGACACCTGTAATCACATCCTTTAACAGTTGCACACAGTTCGGGATGCCCCCTGGGCAAGGACCAATAGTGAGAATCCCGGTGATTAGTCCACGTCAGGAAATGGTAAGCCTTGTATTGATGCTTTTAGGTAAATGTGACCATATAGGAGCATTAATTTGTTGTCCTGGCTTTATAGATTTTTAGGTGCATACAAAGTTCCCCCCCATGAAAAAAATGACCTTTTCCACCCGGCCCATAATACCTGATCCTGTCCTAGCGTGTGATTACAGATTGTTCCCATCCATGTTCATTATTCCCCCTTATTAATATTAAAAGACGCCTCCGCATTCACTCTATGTCCACGAATACATTTCCTGCCGGTCCCTGTCTGTCGCCAGTTGTTCTCTTTCTGACATCAATATGCAGCACGTGGATTATCCACCTGCATCATAGAAAATAGTCCTGTGTGTGTAAATTTACATATGACTATGGCGAAGGAAACCTACGACTATAACAAAAGAAACCTTAAGTATTTGCAATAAAAGTGCAGCTCCAGCAGCCGCTCAGGAACAGCCCACCGCACCAAGAAATCCCCAAGTATCAACAAATCAGTTCATTTCATCCAAATCCAATTTATTAATCAAAAATGAAAATCATTCATTATATTAAAAAACAATCCAATCACATACATACATGATAAGCAGGTAATCACCCCTGGGCATAAGACTAATCAAAAACAATACATATATTACTCCCTAAAAATTGATGCTTCCTCTCAAATTCATATATATCCAATGTGCAGATATGAAATACAATTCATCCAATGAGCAGATAAAGTGCTGAAACTATGCGCAACAATTAATGAAAAAATCACCTACAAAGTGAAGCCCAGGTAAATGGCGCCCCGCCGTCCCCCAAAACAGGAGATAAATTCCACGCGTTCCATGGTTAAGTGCCAACCACTTCCTCAGGATGTGCATGCATAACAAAAGAAACCCTTTAAATAGGTTCAGGAGCTGGAAAATATGATTTTACTAAAAGAGTAGTAGATCCTTAAAGCGAACGTCCAGCAGAGGTGATGGGGAATCAGCAGTAAGTGGCTGGGATAAACATACATCTATCCTGAGATAAAGAGAACATACACATAAGGGCAGAATAGATGGACCATGTCTTACCTAGAACAGAGGTCCCAGGACTTGTCCAGAAAAATAAAGGTGTGACAATAATTTCACTGTTCTAAACCTCATATACTGTGATTCCTACAATCAATGTGGACCAAAACTCATGGCAGTCGGGCTGGGAATCTATAAGATTCCAGGGCCGATCGATTCCCTCCCCCGGGGCATCCAAAATCGTGATGTCCCGCTGTGTGAAACCTCCCAGGTCGCCCCATTCACTTACCTGTTTTCCCGGTTCAATGGTGCATGCGCTAGCCGCAGCCGCATACCAGCTATCCCTCTAGCACAGCGGTTCTCAACCTGTGGGTTGGGACCCCGGCGGGGGTCGACCGACCAAAACACAGGGGTCTCCTAAAGCCATCGGAAAATACATATTTCCGATGGCTTTAGCTGCTGAAAAGTCGCGCTACCGTCTGCAGCAGCGCTATTCAGCTGGAATGCACACCGTTATGGATGCGCATTCCAAACTGAATGCCTGTGCGCATGTGCAGACCTGATTGCATCATCCGTCCGGGGCCTAAGGGGCGAGGGGACGCTCCACAGTCCATAGCAGCACATTACGTGTGTCTGGCGCTTGCTGACATCATCAGTGTGCGGACGCAGCAAGCGCCGGAGGACAGAAGCCTAGGAGGCGGAGAGGCAAGAGAGCCTGCGAGCCAGCCTGCTGGTGTAATAACAGTACACACACCATACACACAATACAGTGTAAGTGTAAGGTGCTTTGTGTGTAATCATTACACAGTACACACTTACACAAAGCACCATACATTTACACAGTGTCTTATACTATAAGAGACCACTATAAGATGTCAGTCACACTGTTCCCCAATGTATAATTATCTCCCATATCTCCCACTATTTTCCCATATTCTGAATGAGGAAACTGCTGAAATCAGCGGTTTCCGGCATTGAATCCGCCTCCTATTGGTTTCATTGTGAGTGCGGCGGATTTTGTGGAAGAGAGCTCCCAAGAATCTCGAGTTACCACACAAACTGCCGCAGCCTCCTATTAATTTAAATAAAAGGCGGAGAAATGACAGTTTCCGACACATGCTATGCCATGGTGAAATGGTATTTATTGGAATTAGTAATAAATATTTCTCAACATATAATTAAATATTGTTTTTGTGATTAATCACTGTGTTTAAATAATGTTTGATTTGTAGCAATCAGAATACATAATGCATATCAGGTATTTACATTCTGAACTATAACTGGAGCAAAATTACAGTTTTGAAGTAGCCACCAAAATTATTTTTTGGTTTGGGGTCACCGCAACATGAGGAACTGTATTGCGGGGTCACTGCAACATGAGGAACTGTATTGCGGGGTCACGGAATTAGAAAGGTTAAGAACCACTGCTCTAGCAGATCGCGTGCCCATGCCAGGCATTTGTGAATAGCCAGCCGAGCGCGCTCCCTGTTAGAGGGTTTTTTATAGTGCGAGTGAGAGCGGCCGCATACTCAGCATCTCTGTGCTTTGGCGTGTTCCTGCACCCAGTCATTCAGATGGGGATGGGAGCGTGTCTGGGGATGTGGCCACCTTTACTCCAGATTTAATGCTCGTTTGCCAAGCATTAATATGCACGGCAAATGGTTCTGATTGGAGGAGAGCCTGTATATGCGCTGTAGGAACGGGAAAAGGTTGTACTGGGGAGTCGCAGTGGGGCATCCCACATCAGGATGCCTTAGGAGCAAGGAACACAACCCCGGAATAGTCAAAATCCCGGGGTTTGCTCGGCTTGAAATCAGCAAATCTAACACATGCTTGTGCCGGGTGGGTGGCATCCCATTTCTTGATCCCTCCACTGTCCATAGCTCCTTGTGACCTCCTAAACTCACCTCTCCTGCAGCTCAACTTCCAGGTTTCGGTCCCACTTAAAGTGGACCAAAATTCCCAGGCCGATCGATTCCCTCCCCCCGGGATGGGGGAATGGGGATGCCCCGCTGTGTGAAACCCCCCCGGGTCACCCCACTTGACACTTACCTTCTTTTCCGGTCCGATGGCGAATGTGCAAGCTGCGGCTGCATGCCCCCTATCCCTCTAGCAGGACACGTATACCCACACCAGGCATTTGTGAATGGCCAGTGCAGGCACGCTCCTTGTTAGAGGGTATTGAGGGGTGCAGCCATCAGCGAGCTCAAAGCCGCTCGCCTTGTGGATTCGAGCGTGCTGATTGGACGAGCAGCCGCGCACGCGCCGTAGAGTCTGAAAGAGGTAAATTTGTTTCGGTGACCTGGGGGGTTTCACACAGTGGGGCACCCCCTATCAGGGTGCCCCGGGGGCAAGAACCAAAACCCAAGACAGTCAAAATCCTGGGTTTTGGTCCTCTTTAACCACTGACGACCCATTGCTGTCCCCGGCGGAGCCATGGCTATTGATCGTTGGCAGTCATGTCACTCCAGCATCGTCCACCGGTTTTGGTGCCTGGGATTTGGGACTTGTAGGGTGAGGGGGCATCAAGAATTAGGATCCTCCCACAGCACCCAAGCTGAGGCCCCACAGCACCCGAGCTGAGGCCCCACAGCACCCGAGCTGAGGGCCCCAGGCCACCCGCTTAAATGAGAGAGTCTGGGTAAAACTGAGTATAGTATTGCCCTGCTAACTGCAGCCAATGCCATTTCATTGTTCAGCAATGGCGCCCTCTATAGTGAGGACAAGAGTAAAAGTATGGTTCTCTCTTCAAACCTTTGAAACTTTATGATCAAAGCTGGGATCCAAGCCGTCCATTTTCATTCTTGATTACTGCTCCTTTAGGAAGTCAAGTCTTCACATTTTTCAATGTTCCTGACGGATTGTACGTTGTGTTTTTCAGGCTATGAAGGAGTTCCGGAGTTTTTCGGGGACCTCTTGAACCACATTACCACTCTCCTCCAACACCCTCCAGCATCCTGGGGGAGCGGCTGAGCTGCGCCTCTGCCACCAGGATGGAGAGCCCTTGGGTAGTTGAGGGTGAGGCCAATGGGTCTGTGAAGCTGCAAAGCCAGAGGTTTGCGTGCAACTCTTCTGTGTCCACCAGCTTCCAGCAACACTGCGTCACATCCTTGGCGACCAAGGCCTCTTCTCAATAACCCTGGCAAAATGAAAAACACTGAAAAAAGAGGGAAAAGAGGGGAGGGGTTGTAGAAAGCCAGAAGGGTCATTGTGAAGTCAAATCTTGAAGGTGAAAGTGTTATGATGTCATCCGGTTGGGTAACAAGCTCTGAACGTACCAGGGAAAAAACACCACTTCGTCAGGGGACCCTTGTTCAGATAACTCCCTACTAATACCGACAAAGGTACTGTCACTGGGCGAGAGTGGGAGCGCGACCCAGATTATTTTCAAAAGGTTTAAAAGCAAATGAATTATTTTTTAATCAAAAAAAGAAAATTTATTCTGTGAACAAGAAAAATGCCTCTAGTAAATATTATCCAATCGCAGAGTCGGCCACTGGTGATGTAATTTTCAGACTCTCTCGTTTATTTCTTTTATCCATTATTTTGTTTTTAATGCTCTTTCTAGTTCTCGGCACTTTGCTTTGTTGATATAGTTCAGTGAGAAATCGTAAACTGAAAACTTGACATCCGATCACTAATCCTTCCTGCCGGCGGGGGCGTCGTCCTCTGCAGGCTAAACGCAGAGGGACCAATGCAATGACACGAACCCGGCGATGCCTCTGTTGACTAAGCAAGCACTTCCATTTTATTTCACCGTAATGTTTGATCGACTTTTTACTCTTGTTTTAGTGCAGCGTTAAAAATCTGACTTAATTTTTTTTTATATATAGAAAATTGTATATACTATTGGAATTGTCCTGCTGATTAAAAAAAATATGATCTCCATTATTTTTAGTCCAGCGCTATTTTTTTTGTTGGTGGGTAGTTATTGAGATGCAGTAGATTGCTTGGAGCTGGGCTATTGAACATTATTAAAGTAAGTGACAACCCAATAAAAAAAAGCAAAAGGAAATATGACTGCCCCTAGCCCGACGTTTCAGAACTCATCTGATGAAATTGAATGCAGCCTTCATCATGCAGGACCACCCCCTGCCATAAAGTGACCACCGAATGTAAAAAAAAAAAGAGCAAACTGATAAATGATCGCTCCTAGCCTGACGTTTCAGAACTCATCTGATGAAATTAGATGTGGCCTTCATGGTGCAGGGCCTCCCCCGCCATAAAGTAACCACCCAATGAGAAAAAAGTAAAAGGATACATGAATGCTTTTAGCCCGAAGTTTCAGAACTCACCTAATGAAATTGGATGCGGCCTTCATGATGCAGAACCACCCCCACCATTAATTAACCACCCAATTAAAAAAAAAAGCAATAGGATACATGATCACTCCTAGTCCTAGCGACCATCTTGGATTATATCTGAGAGCCCTGCTTACACATGAGAATTGGGGGGGGGGGGTTTGCTAGTATACAGACACACTGCAGTTGAGCTGGAAACTTCCTTATGATCAGCCCAACCAGTCAGAGAAAGATTTTATCTGTTGCCACACAGGATGTTAGAAGGAGATACAATCCTTCTCTAGCTGGCTGCATTGATGTAAAGATCAGCATGGCTGCAGTGTGCCTTTGTGATATTAGGGTTGATTCAGAGCCAGGTGAGAAAATAACAACTTTTTTGGGAGATAAAACTGCCATTGGCTTTCACTTTCTACCAGGTGTAAATTTTCACCTGCCTCAGAATCCAAATCAAGGTAGACCATGAATGGCGTTTTTCTCCTAAAAAGGAGTGAGAATTCTTACCTGGCTCCGAATAGACCCTATTGTCTCTCCGCACAAGGCAGGCTGTCTGGAGCTTGGGATTTTGTTATATGCAGCCCCCAAACTGAGAGAGATTTAATTCAGGAAAGAGATCAGCATGTCTGTCATGTTAAACACACTCACATACTGAATCTCCAGCTGCTGGAGGGGATGAGTGTAATTATGTATCAATGTAAGTCATTGGCCTCGGAACAGTTGAGTACAATGTTGATACAATTTTTTAGAGCCCTCTGTTGGTCCACTTTAAGTAAATGCAATGAATATTACCACTTACCATAGAAAAAAAAAAGGAAGGCCTGCTGTTCTGGATGAGAGCTCCAGGGAGGTAGGCATGGCGCCCTGTGCGACCACACACTTCAAAGGTCGGCCATATGCAGTATTAAAGTGGACTAAAACCTAGGATTTTGACTAGCCTGGGTTTTGGCCCTTCACCCGACTGGGGGGTGCCCCACTGTGTGAAACCCCCCAGATCGCGCGAACCACCTCACCTGTTGCCGGTCCTATGGTGCATGTGCGGCTGCTCGTCAGATCACCGCGCACTGACATCACGGCATCTAAAACGTGGTCTAAGGCCAGCGGCTTGGAGCATGCTGACGGCCACATCCCCCGCTAACCTCTAACAGGAAACGCGCCCAGGCTGGCCATTCACAAATGCCTGGTGCGGGCCCAGGCCCTGCTATAGAGGGGATTCAACCGTTGCTCGTACATGCGCCGTTGGACCGGGAAACAAGATAAGTGTATGGGGCAACCACAGCGGGCATCCCGATTTTGGATGCTCCGAGAGGATCAAATCGATCGGCCCAGGAATCTTATAGTTCTCCTGGGCCGATGGCGCTGGGTGTTGGTCCACTTCAATCTGTCCATGACTCCAGGTCATGCTATAACTGGTAGTTCCCTTGACCCAACATTAGGCTTATGGACCCAACATTCACCCTATGGATTGGCGGAAGGAGAGCAATAAATAATAACCTAAAAAGTGTGATATACATTAAAGCTGACCTTCACCCTGAATAAAAGCTTATCTTATATGTTTCCTCCACCCTGTGCATACAGATTGCCCACATTAATCCGGACCCTCACTCTGAATAAGAGCCTATCTTGTATGTTTCCTCCACCCTGTACATACAGATTGCCCACATTAATCCGGACCGTCACCCTGAATAAGAGCCTATCTTGTATGTTTCCCCCCCTGTACATACTGATTGCCCACATTAATCCGGACCCTCACCCTGAATAAGAGCCTATCTTGTGTGTTTCCCACACCCTGTACATACAGATTGCTCACATTAACCCAGACCCTCACCCTGAATAAGAGCCTATCTTATATGTTTCATCCACCCTGTACATACAGATTGCCCACATTAATCCGGACCTTCACCCTGAATAAAAGCTTATCTTATATGTTTCCTCCACCCTGTACATACAGATTGCCCACATTAATCCGGACCCTTACCCTGAATAAGAGCCTATCTTGTATGTCCCCCCCCCCCCCGTACATACAGATTGCCCACATTAATCCAGACCCTCACCCTGAATAAGAGCCTATCTTGTATGTTTCTCCCCCTGTACATACAGATTGCTCACATTAATCCAGACCCTCACCCTGAATAAGAGCCTATCTTGTATGTTCCCCCCCCCCCCCCCCGTACATACAGATTGCTCACATTAATCCAGAGTCTCACCCTGAATAAGAGCCTATCTTATATGTTTCCCACACCCTGTACATACAGATGGCCCACATTAAAAATCATCCTACCTGCATCTACTGCATTTTTTGAGCCTTTAAACATCCAAGATGGCGGCTCATGGAACATCAGGCAGCCTGCAGACAGGAAGTGTCTTCTCACTGTGTCGCTCTGCATTCTGGGGTTGCTGACCTTTTCCTGACCCCACCTCTGCTCTGTGCAAAGCACAGCTATAAGCACGCCCCCCTGCACTTTTGCCCCCTCTTCTCTCCTCAGTATGTGTGACGCTTCTGAGTCAAGATGCGACCGTATCCTAGAGTCCTGAACAGAGTTGCAGCCCAGTGGGGGTAAGAATAATAAGTGACTAAAAACTTAAAATATATTAATTTTAGATGCTGGGGAATAGCTTTTTTGGGGCTTTTCATTAAATCATGCTGAAGTTACTCTAATAAATTAAAAAAAGCACCAGCAGCCTAAAGGAAAAGTTCATGTTTTATTTCCCTGTAAGTGTTTTTTTTTTTTTTTTTATAACAGAATATACCTTCGCTCCCAGATTTAATCAAAAAGGTAACAAGTTATTGCAATATGTTAAATCTAACAATAATTACCGTCATACTAAAAAGCGATAAACATCCCAACCGAAGCGGTAAAAAAAAAACTGGATGCATGGCCGAGAATTTCCCATGATTCCTATTGCCTCAGAACTCTCACGAATATGGCTGGAGAATAACTGGCCCCGAACTTATCCGTTTATTACCCCCCCCCCCATAAAATGATATGGTGACCGGCTGTGTCTACGCGACGGACGTGTGATGGCGATGAATTACAGCTAGCGTACATTAACCCCGCCCCCTCCCCCATGGCGGTCTTGAGGTAAATGTGGGAAACGTGTGTAGAAGGGGCCATGGCGGAATCGGTTTTTAGCGGGTCTGGTTTCGGAGATTATCCCCTCCTCAGGTCATGCAGTTTGTGAGCGACGTTTTCGAGCTCGGCCTCGATGGCTGCCAGGCTGTCCAGTTCTTGATCCTGGAAGTAGAAGTGAAATGATTTATTAGGATTTAGAAATAATACAATTGAATCAGGTGCACCGCCACTACCAACGTACCATAACCAAGCTGTGCTCACTAAACAAACTGTATAGGCAAAAAAGTCTTCTTGAAGCGGCATGGGAGCCGCGTGCGCGGGTGGATTAGACCGACCTTGACCCTATGTTTGTATACCCCGGGTGGCCCTATTATTGTGAGATTTATGTTTTATTGTCTGTCGGCACTTGCTACTGTATGTATATTTATTCTGTCTGTTTCACATGGTTCACACTGAAGACTATTGGATGAGGTTTGTGCAAAATTTAGGTTGGGATATGTAGTTATAATGATTATTTGGGTAGTATTGATGTGTTGATATTGTTACATTTTTGTCAGGTTGAGATATATATTTTTTATGTTTTGTTTGTCACGCATTACCTGTGGTTGGTTTTAGGTTTCATCATCAATTGGGTGTTAATATGTTTTTGATACATTTAGTAATTTATATGCACTTAGCACTTTATATTGTTACTTGTAGGATATTGATTTACTTTTTTGTGCTGGCACAAAATACTTCATTAGGGGGTGACAAATGATGGGCCATATTGCCCTGGGGTATTAATCAATTGGATATACCCATTGGGCATCAATTATAGGTTAATAATGGTCAGGATCGGTTGTTTTTAATTGTCTGTGGTTTATGTGTTTTTAGCCTTCTTTGCATTGTATTTACAATAAAAATTATTTTTGTATAAATGTACCTGTTATTTAGTGGTGGTTGCTCCTTTTTTCAGAGATAGGTGTGCTTATATGCATGTCCACTCTATTTTTTGCCTAGGATTTAGAAATAATACTAGAGAACCTTTTGCATGATATGCAACTGTCCCGAACCACCCCAAATAGAATGGGAAATTGAGGAAAAAGATGTGCCAATCCTGGTCCCAAAACCAATAGTACACCAATACACACAACAACGGTCCCAGTAAACCGCAAAAATGGGGTACCCAGGATGGCACCAAATTCTCCTCCGTAAATAATCGTGAGAATCTGATCAAATCAATATAATCTTCTTTAACTCATATATTTAAAAAAAAGCCACAAACATATACAAAATTACAGTACAACCACAAAATCTTTAAAAAACATGTGCACAAAGACCCGGTCGCAGCAAAGAACCCTCATTACAAATCTCGAAAAAAAGGACAAATGTTCTCATCACCAATTGTCGGGTCCACTTTATGGGGTTTTTGTGTCTCAGATAGTTTTCGCTCTGTTTATTTGCATATGCGGACAACTTTTTGCACTTTAAGCACTTGTAGCACTTTTAAGTTTGCGATTTTGCACTGTCCGGCATTTAGCACTTTAATTCAGGATTGCAGGATTCACTTGTTAGTTATGTATATATAGGTTATGAATTGTGGATTTTTAATGAGGGTTCTTAGCTGCGACCGGGTCTTTTTGCACACGTTTTTTAAAGATTTTGTGTTTGTACTGTAATTTTGTATGTGTTTGTGGCTTTTTTTAAATATATGAATTAAAGAAGATTATATTGATTTGATCAAATTCTCATGATTATTTACTGAGGAATATTTGGTGCCATCCTGGGTACCCCATTTTTGCGGTTTACTGGGACCATTGTTGTGTTACTGTGCTTGTTTGTAGCATGGCCTACAGGAGAACAAGGGAATTTCTTCGTAGGTCTATGATACCCCCTTATTCTCAGTGGGGCCCGGGGTCACATGATGCCAAGCTTTTTTATTGAGTGCCTGGAAACAACATTGTCAGCCATTTTTTATGCATTTGTGTGCAACCCTGGTGCTCTATTTAAAGTGGATCAAAACCCAGTGCGATCGGCTCGGGAATCTATGAGATTCCCTCCCCCTGGGCATTCAAAATTTTACCCAGGCTCTCTCATTTAAGCAGGTGGTGTGGGGCCTCTGCTCGGGTGGTGTGGGGCCTCTGCTCGGGTGGTGTGGGCCTCTGCTCGGGTGGTGTGGGGGGCTCTGCTCAGGTGGTGTGGGGCCTCTGCTCGGGTGGTGTGGGGCCTCTGCTCGGGTGGTGTGGGGCCTCTGCTCAGGTGGTGTGGGGCCACTGCTCGCGTGGTGTGGGGCCTCTGCTCGTGTGGTGTGGGGCCTCTGCTCGGGTGGTGTGGGGCCTCTGTTCGCAGGGTGTGGGGCCTCTGCTCGAGTGGTGTGGGGCCTCTGCTCGGGTGGTGTGGGGCCTCTCCTCGGGTGGTGTGGGGCCTCTGCTCGAGTCGTGTGGGGCCTCTGCTCGAGTGGTGCGGGGCCTCTGCTCGGGTGGTGTGAGGCCTCTGCTCAGGTGGTGTGGGACCCCTGCTCGGGTAGTGTGGGGCTTCTGCTCGAGTGGTGTGGGGCCTCTGCTCGGGTGGTGGGGAGCCTCTTCTCGGGTGGTGTGGGGCATCTGCTCGGGTGGTGTGGGGCCTCTGCTCGAGTAGTGTGGGGCCTCTGCTCGAGTGTTGTGGGGCCTCTGCTCGAGTGGTGTGGGGCCTCTGCTCGAGTGGTGTGGGGCCTCTGCTCGAGTGGTGTGGGGCCTCTGCTCGAGTGGTGTGGGGCCCCTGCTCGGGTGGTGTGGGGCCTCTGCTCGGGTGGTGTGGGGCCTCTGCTCGGGTGGTGTGGGGCCTCTGCTCGCGTGGTGTGGGGCCTCTGCTCGGGTGGTGTGGGGCCTCTGCTCGGGTGGTGTGGGGCCTCTGCTCGGGTGGTGTGGGGCCTCTGCTCTGGTGGTGAGGGGGTGCACTTGGGATGCCACAAATAAGCTAGACATACTGTAGTTAAGGTTTGATGATGATGGGACCAGTATCCCATCGGGTTTTATCAGTCCGAGCCTGTCCCCCGCATCCCTCTTCTTTTCTGGCTCAATAAGAGAACAGGAAGACAAAGGCCTAAAAGTGGCAACCTAGGATGAACCATGGGACCCAATGGACCCCGTGACCAATTTTATACATGACATTTAGATAAACTTGGATAGAAGCATAATCAATCTGTTCAGTCTGCACCACACTCTTGATCAGATCCGGATTATGTGCGGTGGAGGCCCCTGGGCACAAAATCTGGTGGAGGCCCAAGATACAGTATTTTTTTTCCCTTTAAAATAATAGTCCAGCCAAGTAACTGATCGGTGGTCGTCAAGCCCCCGCCTACTTACTGGAACGTCAGATCGAGTCCACCCACACAAGGGTGGCCCAAGGGACTAAAATCTGACATTCCAGTAAGTAGGTGGGTGCTTGACAATCACCGATCAGTTAATTGGCTGGACTATCATTTTAAAGGAAACTCCTGCTGGCTGGTCCAGCAGAAAACACCTACCTGCATTGAGCTGCCAGCGGCTGTGCTTGGTGGCTTATGTGCAGTGACAGCTCTGCACCCATCACTGTAGCGTTGCTGGCGGCGGCTTTGCTGCTCTCAACTCTCCATCCTGCCCTGTGGTGGCTTTTTTTTCTGCGTGGAGTGGGGGGCCCCCACTGCAGCTGATAGCTTTGTTGCCAGCCCTGTGGCCAGTCAGATCAAAGACTGAAAAGCCTCCTGGACCAGACCATAACCCAAAGGTTGGTGGAGGCCTCCTTTGCAGGGCACACGTGCCTCTTGCGCCCCCCTCATTGTCCGGCCCTGCTCTTGATCTATGACTAAATGATCAGAATGAGACTGAATGGTTCCTGAATTATGGGGATGATTGAACGAGTCAGCCAACCTTAACCTGGTATTTCATTTTGGCCAATTTTTTATATCTTTTTAGCAAGGACCCTCAGGAGCATGTAACTTAGTGCAAACATTTCAAAGGGGTTAATAAAGTATGATGATGTGTTTTATTATTTATGTGTATAGGGGAAAGGTAGGTTTGATTAGATATGAAAACGTGTCTAAGCATGTTAGGATCGTGGTGTCGGAACTGGCGATGTTCTGTCTGTGTTTAAAAAGTCCATTGTCCTCCTTGCTACACTACCTGGTTTCGTGTTTGTGCCTAGTCTGTATAATTGTTAGTTCATTGTGTGTCTGTGTGCAAATGTGCTCTCTGCATCTTCTTTTAATATTGGGCCTAAGGCCTTCTGTTCTTGGTATGGGGCCCTTTGCTTCTCTGTTTTGGAGCCTATGCCATCTGTTCCCAGACCCTCTGTAAGTCTACGCTTGGTTCCTAGTCTGTGTTCCTATCATTAGTGTCTTGTTTTTCATCTTTTGCAACCACCAGAGGACTGGCCGATAGCTGTGCATTCCCATAATCAGGGGTCAGGTTGAAGAAGAGGGACGGTAATGGACCCCATTGCCCCGGTTTGTTGGCCATTTGCCTTACTGGTGGCACAGAGGAGTTGTCTCAATCTGTCTCCTGCCTGTTCCCAGTCTGTTTCTCTCTCCCTTCTACTTCCCCTCTGTTCCTGTTCCCGATCTATACTCCTGCTCTTATCTGTCCCCACTTGTGCTCTTGTTCCTAGGTTGTGCTTGTGTACCTGGCCCTAGTCTGTGTTTCTATTGTTAGTGTGCTTTTCTTTGTTAGTCCTCTGCGACAACCAGAGGACTGCCTGATGCCTGTGTATTCCTACCATCAGGGGCCAGGCTGAACAATAGAGATGGTAAAGGGCCCACTGCTGGGTACGGAACCCCACTGTCCCAGTTGGGTGGCCACTTGCCTCATGTGGCTGTTGCCTGTTGGCTGTTGCTGTTGCTTGTTTCCAGTCCGTTCCCTTCTTTTCCCTCTGTGTTCCTGTTCCCTAGTATGCTCTTGTTTGTCTCAACTTGTGCTCCTGTTTATCCATGTGCACATGCTTCCCTGTTCTCCAGCTGGCTGCGAACCTGGTCCTAGTCTGTGTTCCTATTGTTAGTGTGCTGTTCTTTTTCGTTCGTCTGCGACCACCAGAAGACTATCTGATGCCTCTGCAGTCCCACCATCAGGAGTCAGGCTGTTGGCCACTTGCTTCACGGGTGGCACAGATGGGTTATCTCAATGTGTCTCTTGGTCTTAATGTTGTAACTTGGTGTTCCTGTTTCGCATTCTCAGCTTGTGCTCCTGTTTCTAGTTTTTGCATGTGCACCTGCTCTCCTGTTCTGTGTTTCTATTATTAGTGTGTTCACTCATGTTCTCACTCAGTGCTCCTGTTCCCCATCTCTACTTATGCTCTTGTTTGTCTCCGCTTGTACTCCTGTTATTATTTTCTTCCTTGTTCTCAAACTGCCCAAACTAGTCCAGATCTTCTCCTGTTCCCAGCCCCCAGCTCAACCCCTGTGTGTGTTTTCCTCAAGAAATCCCAGCATTGTTTACAAGTTGCTGACCATGGGTATGGCCTGCGGCAATGAAAATGTATTGATCTCCTAAGGGCCGTTTTTGTTTACTGTGTCCTAATCCCTAAACTAGAAGAATTCCAAAGCTCAAATTCAGCACATTAAATGTGTGGCTAGACCTGTAATAATTTACCAAGTAAGATACAAAGTAATTTACCAAGTAAGATACAAAGTAATTTACCAAGTAACATGCAAAGTAATTTACCAAGTAACATGCAAAGTAATTTACCAAGTAAAATACAAAGTAATTTACCAAGTAAGATACAAAGTAATTTACCAAGTAATATACAAAGTAATTTACCAAGTAAGATACAAAGTAATTTACCAAGTAAGATACAAAGTAATTTACCAAGTAAAATGCAAAGTAATTTACCAAGCAACATGCAAAGTAATTTACCAAGTAAGATACAAAGTAATTTACCAAGTAAGATACAAAGTAATTTACCAAGTAAGATACAAAGTAATTTACCAAGTAAAATGCAAAGTAATTTACCAAGCAACATGCAAAGTAATTTACCAAGTAAGATACAAAGTAATTTACCAAGTAAGATACAAAGTAATTTACCAAGTAAGATACAAAGTAATTTACCAAGTAAGATACAAAGTAATTTACCAAGTAAGATACAAAGTAATTTACCAAGTAAGATACAAAGTAATTTACCAAGCAGCATGCAAAGTAATTTACCAAGTAAGATACAAAGTAATTTACCAAGTAAGATACAAAGTAATTTACCAAGTAAGATACAAAGTAATTTACCAAGTAAAATACAAAGTAATTTACCAAGTAAAATACAAAGTAATTTATCAAAAATGCAAAGTAATTTAAAGTAAAATACAAAGCAAATTATCAAGTAAAATACAAGGTAATATACCAAGTAAAATACAAAGTTTAGGTGGCTTGTCTTGTAACGATAGTGTTTATTTTACGATGTTACAAGATGGGAGTATGATGGTGATGTTGTAGTGATCTGTCAAGGTGTTCAACGTACCATTGCTTAGCTGACAATGGCACAAGCGGCTGGTTTTACTTTGACCCTTGTGTTGTAATAACACCAACCTCGGTCTTCCTATTGGCACTCCCTTCTTCCTCCTTTCTCTCATCTGGTCTTTTGGACATTTGAGGTTCGCTTTCTCTTGAGCTTTGCTCTTCTTGTTTGATTTCTTCTTGTTCCTCATTGTCTGCCTCATCCTTTTGGTCTTTAAAGGGCATTTTCATGGACCGATCTGGATCCTCCTCACTGGCATCTCGATTGGCGCACCTCTTAGCCCGTAGCTCTTTGGTTAGCTCGTCCATTTTGTTCCATCTTTTTGCCTCCTCAAGATCTTTGGATGAAGTTTCGTCATCGGAACAGTCATCATTCATTTCATCGAATTGCTTGTCTATCTTGCTGGTGTCTGATCTGGTATCGTCTTTGTTGAGGTCTTCAGGAATCCTCATGGAATCTAAAGAGAAAAAAAAGATTTATAAATGTAGTAATATCAGTTGGGTAGGGTAAGCCGGTAATCTTGGTGAATAAGTTATGTTCAGGAAAGAAAGTAGGGCCGATACAAAGAGGAGCCTAAAAATATGGTTCTGCTGCCTCATGCCCCACTTAAACCTGCCCCCCCCCCCCCATTTGTTCAAAAATAAAAAATAAGAGGGTTGGGGGGGCAGAAGGAAAAAGGGAGGAGGGGGGTTCAATAGTTTTTATTGAGATTTAGGAAAATAAATTGTGCATATATTGTCATAGTACAGCTCAAAGAAGAGGCCATGTTAGATGCGTAAAATGATCTTGCTCACATAATCCTTTGGGGCTTCTTTGTACTTATACATAGACTTTACATGAGACAGTCTGTTCATTGTACAGACACTTCTACATATTCTAATAATTCCAATAACCCAGAACATGAAAAACAGAAATGGAGCAATTTACATATTAATCTGCACCTTACTTGTAGGCTGTCACGAGCTGTCTTCTGGAAAAAGAAACTGGCCTCAACTAAAACATAGGACAGCAGCAAGTCAAGAAAAGAAAGTGGAACACAAGAAGAAGAGAAAAAAAAAAGTCTGAAGCCTACGCCCGGCAGAAGCCTCTCCAGCTCCCAGCTTCACACTAACACTTGAAAAATGATCCTAACCCCCTATATGTAGACCAAGGCTGCCAAACTTGCATTAACTACCCATCTCCTAAAGAGTTTCATATGTGGCTCTCCGCCTTCCACTATCGTCCTCTTATCTCCTGAAATATCACTTATGGAGAATGTCCTTGCTTTACTATCTGCCTTTTATCTGGAATCTGCTTCTGGAAGAGCCTATTTTAGAAGGGTATTCTACTCCTGCCACTACTCATCATGTATCTCAGTTAAAGATCTATTCTGGTGGTAGGTGATTCTTCTTGCAAAACCTACCAAATCCTCTGAAATACCATTGGCAGAGAGGGGACTCCCTATCCCCCACCTAACCAGCAGTATTGAGGCCAAATACATGTTTAGACCTGGGGAGGGGCAATTGTTTTCATTTTTGTACTTATAATGGAGACAAAGAACCCAAAGACCATCCAAAAATGTTATAGGACAAGGGATGTGGCTTCACTTCACATCACAGTTCTAAAGTTTATCACGGCCACCCTTGGTTTAGGGGGCACACTTTTTAGAAAGCAGAGTCCTGGAAGAGAATGCTGGAATTATTTTGGTCAATGTGATCTATAGATTAATATTGGATTTTAAAAAAGCCTATGTCTATGTTTGCTGACCCCCTTTTTCCAATTGGAAGTAAACTAAAATCTTTCAAAGTCTGGAAATAACACAGACCCTATACAGAGCAGCTCATCGCTGGGTGGGTCTATATTTCCTCTCTGCTCTCCTGTGTATGCTCATCTGACTGATGGACCCTATTGTAACTAAAATCAGTTTTCAGACTACAGGAAGACTCTAAAAGTTTTGGATATCTCATTTAGGGTTGGCCTGCCTGAAGATCCACATTAAATATGTGACCACAGACTTGCCAAGCCCAAATACGCCTAGCTTAGCAACCTCTAAGAATTGTTCTGGGCCTGACTCTGAGACAGGCAGTAACTTTAGTCCTTTGCCAAGCACACTGGTGGAGGCTTACTCAACAGTGAACCTACTGTCTTCACGCTGGGTTTCATCCTCCTCATTCTCTGTCTCATTGCTGTCTTGCTTCAGGTTCTCTTTGTCATGGTCCCCAGTTTCTTCAGTCTTAGGATACTTCTTAGAGATAGACTCCTTCTCCTCAGATGCCCCTTCGCTTGAGTCTTCTTGATTATCTTTAGGAAGTTCCATGTTGTTGATCTCATCGGTGATATGATTGTCAATCTCCTCCTCGTCCTCTGGGACCTCCTCTCTCTTGCTGATCTCGTTATTGTCCAGCTCTTCAGCACTGTCTTCATCCTGAGGGTTCTCTGAGCTTGCCTTATCCTTAGTCTCCTCATCGGACTGACTCTTAACTTCCTTGCTTTCTGATGGTTTCACACGAATAGGAGATTCCTCTGATACTTCTGTGCAATAAATGAGAAGATGCAAGGTTAGAAAACTAGGACAGACCCTCAGGGAGTCCGGTCTGATATAAAACATGCTAATGACTTTTGTTTGATATATGAGGTGTCCCTCTTGACCTCATTTTCACAGTCCACATATACAAGGTATATATATATATATATATATATATATATATATATATATATATATATGATATAAAAAGTCTAAATACCCTAGTAAAAATGTTCAGACAGGTCCAGGGAGATCAGATCATTTCAGAACTTTTTCCACCTTCATGATGACTCATAATCTGTGCAATTCCATTGAATTCCATTGAGAAACTAACTTAAACCGGACCAACAGCCTGGTACAGTTGGAAAAGAAAGGAAGAAGTCATTTTGGAGCTTCCTCTCCCAGCATCTCAGCCATGCTGCTGCCTGGATTAAACTGACATAACTGACAGTGCACAGTGACAGGAAGCCCAACAGCACTTCCTGTTTGCAGGTGGTCTGCAAATGCATGTCTCCATTTTGTTTCTAAAATTTACTACAGCAGGAGTTAGAAAAGGGTAAATGATTTTTTGTGCTGCAATCTAAATTGCCCTGGGGAGGGACGCATATTAGCACTGTTTGTTGTGTTGGTTTGGTTTAAGCCATTTTTGACTTGTTGTTGGCCTGCTTTAAACCCTTTTATAACTGAGGGTGTGGTTGTGTTCAGAATTAGTCAATGACATTTAGACTCATATTGAATAGTGTTCAGTACACAGCTGCCATCTTTTAAAGTGCTATCTATGGTGGCCCTAGAATCAATCAGATTTGAGGGCCGCTTGGTTTGAGATGCCCCACTATGTGTGACCCCCCGAGTCCCCAGAAAACCTTACCTGATCCTCTGAGTCAACAGCACATGCGCGGGGCACAGGCACACTATGTTATACCTTTAGACAGGTGCACGCCTCCTGTTAGAGGCTCCAGACATGCGGCCATCGGCGCGCTCAGCTCCATTCAGCTGCTTTTGGCTCCATTCAGCCCCTAGCTGATTCTTAGCTGAAATTGACAAATGGAGCCAAGCAAACTGGGCTGCGTGCCCAAGCATGCAATGTAGCACCGGAGAAAGGTGAGTTTTTATGGTTGGCCTGAGTGGTTTCACACAGCAGGGCATCCCGAATCAGGATGGTTTTTGGTTTTGGCCCACTTTAAAGCAATTCTGATTAACCCCCTATATCAGCGGTACTGGACCCCTGCCCCATTACTTGATCAGAGATGTACTGCTTAGTCTCTATGCCAGTGTCATGACTCTGCTCCCAGGCACCTAGCATTGTAATATGAAATACAGGACAGACGGGAAGTGGCATTGCAGGTTACACAAAAACTTTGTTTCTCAGTATCTTTGCTCAATGCAATCCTGTCCCCCCAGCTAAGCGCCATCCATCCTCGTCCTCCCAGCTCAGCCCCATCCATCCCTGTCCCCTCAGCTCAGCCCCATACATTCCTGTCATCCGAGCATTGCCCCATCCAAACCCTTTCCCCTCAGCTCTGCTCCATCCAAACCCTTTCCCCTCAGCTCTGCCCCATCCAAACCCTTTCCCCTCAGCTCTGCCCCATCCAAACCCTTTCCCCTCAGCTCTGCCCCATTTAAACCCTTTCCCCTCAGCTCTGCCCCATTTAAACCCTTTCCCCTCAGCTCTGCCACATCCAGCCCAGTCTCTCTGCCCCATCCATTCCTGTCCTCCCAGTTTTGCCCATCCAATCCCTGGCCTCCCATCTTTGTCAATCCATTATTCTTTCTTTCAACTCTGGCCATCTACCTCCCCAGCTCTGCCCATCCATTCGTGTCCTTCTAGTTCTACCCATCCATCCCTTCTCCCAGCTCTCTCTCTCCATCCCTCCCTGCCTTTCCTGTTCTGTCTGTACATCCCTTTTCCTTACATCTCCTCTCCCATTCATCCTTCTCCCCTGAGCTCTATCTATCCATCGTTGTTACCAGACCTTATTGCCAGTACCATTTTGGGCCCTAGTCCATCCACGTACACAAGTAGTGTGCCGCAGGCCAGAGCTGTAGGTTCTGTGGGCCAAAAAAAAAAAGCTCCTGTTTTTGTCCCAGTGGCCAATAGGATTCTTGAGGTGAGCGTGGGCAAGCAGCCTTTTTAGTTTTGCCTGTGGAATCCACCCTCCCCCAGTGCGTTGATTTCTAACTATCCACCCTCCGCGACTGCCCCTGCCCGGACCTTCACCTCTCACCTGCCTAAAAATGGTTGAGTACCCCTGCCCTATATAGTTCAGCTGTTCTAGTAGGATTTTCATAGAGGCATTTTACAGCAGTATACCAAGGGTGAATCTGTGCAAATTAGGCTGTCTCTAGGAATTCACCTTAATTGCTACCTCATACAGCAGCTTTGGGGCTTATTTTGTTTGCTTTGTTTATGAAGGTCGAGGCAGGCTGAGCTATTGCGTTAATGCAGTAGGGTCCCCATTTTGTATAGCTATATAGGCTAGAGTAGCAAGTAATCCTACTGAGACACATGCTTAATGAAGCCGCAAAACTAGACCAAAAGCCCCCTACTAAGAGGGTAGGAGAGTCGATTATAAATAAATGTATTACATGGCACATACTAAGAACAACAAAATTACCCATCATTCTTAGCCAGTGCGTGGGGCCATGTCAAGCTCTATTGAGCCTGACTCGGGTCTTGCTAGGATGGCTTAGGCAACTTTAGCTTCGGCACTTCCTAAGCCTCACCCTACACAGCTGGGAACTTTAAACCTCATGCTGAGGAAGACCAAACAATAAGAGAGGGGTGAGTGATCCTTCCTAAATTCTGGCTTGCCGGGGATTTTTTACTAGATGGGCATCCCTGGTCGAGATGTCCCTAAGAGTGGGAATTAGAAGGAACCTAAAGTGATATTTGTCTGCATAATTCACTGCAGGAAAATCTCATCATTGGCACACAAAACCATTTGCCCCCCCCAGACTCACAGTTAGCTAAACTCCCCTCCTCCATGCTCGGATCTCTGCTAAGCGGACTCGATCAGTGGTGGGTGGAAGAATGGAGTCTTTATGCTAAAAGTGGACCAAAACCCCTGCCCACTGGGCAGTCTAAAAGAGTCTAAAATACTTCAAGGCTGCATAAAAGCCCTCCCTAGATGAATTTGGCATGCCACCCAGTGTTCAACTCCAAGGAACACCACAAATCTTATTTTGGGCCCCCGGCACCACCTAATCCAATCCTGCTTCCATGCAACGAGAGTGAGTGGCCAAAGGTGGCGATCTGTCAACCTATTTATTCATAATAAATTGCCAAGTAAAAAACGGGAAGTTTAACTGGACCCTGGTGCCGATGTCCCTCCCGGTCAGGGCCGGCTCCAGGTTTACATGGGAGCCAACATGGTTTCAGTGGGCCCCTTTGTGATAAATAGTTGCGTCACATCACTGAGGGACGTCCCAAATCTGAATGCCCCCTAAGGTTTAAAAGAAAAGAAACCTTCTTTATAAAAAATAAAAAAAAAACATACCTCTACAGTGCTTTCCCTCCCGGCACGCACTCCCGGTCTCCTTGTTGCCACCTGCAGTTTGATCACCTGCATCCCACTGGTGCGCCTGTCACGTGGTGTGGAGGCCCCTCCCTCTCTCTCTGGTGGGGACAGCACAGGCAGCAGCGGAAATTTCTGCATACTGTCGTCCAGCACTCCCAGTCCACCGCCGCTCAAGTGCCGTAGCACACCCCAAAGGCCGGCCCTGTCAGTGGGCCCCCCTGGAGGCCGGGGGCTCCCGGCAGCTGCCCCGCCTTACCAGGTGCTGACGCCGGCCCTGCTCTCGGTACTGAGCCTGATTTGGGCAAAGGAAACTTACCTGACACTTCTGTGTTCTAAGCAACCACCCTGGCCCCAGCTGAGTATCTGATCAGTCAATCTGTGGGGCAACAATGAGGTCCAGTTACATTGGATTTATCCTATAGTATGCTTGGCAAACTATTGTGACATTGCAAGTGATGCCCCTGTGAGGTCGACCATAACCCTATCTGACCCCATCATGCCACGAGTAAGCCTTGCATTAGATATACATCACCTTTAGCTAACAGAGTGCCTTCTGATGGGGGGCAAGGAAACAGCTTCACAGACATGTCATGTCCTTCCCATATGGAGCCCCATGAAAAAGTTGGTAGGGATTGTACCTTGTGACCTCAACTGACAGCACTGCAACAAAGTGATCACGTGGTACAGACCCTTGATGCAGGCAGTTTTAAAACCATGACAGTCTGCAACCAACTGTAGTTTAAGATAGACCCAGTCCATCTGCGGTTTTATCTGGGACCAGGAGTCAGCCTGCTAGCGTATAATATAACCTAGAAGCTTGGATTCAGGATCAAGATAACAGAGCAGCTCAAGATTAAGCTATATATTTAATCCTTAAGAGCACACTAGACAAACAATACACTTACAATGAACAGATACATATACAGCAAGGTCAGCAGGGAGAATAGCAGTGGTAATCATAATGTGCAGAGAAAATGTATGTCAGTTACCATGAGTTGTGCTAGGAAGCCATAGAGGTGTACGTGGGGGTTTCTTGTTCTTGTGGTTCTTTCCAAAACAATGACTAGGCTAGGTTGTCTCTGTCCCAAACATTTAAACACATGGCTGGCCACTCCCCCTAGGACGGACCTCGATATCCTCCCCCCGGCAGCTTGCTGCTGAGAGCTCCTAAAACTAATATGGGTAATAACTTTTCTGTGGAAGGTCATAGAGAGACTATTCTGCTGTCACGGGCCTGGAAAGAGCAGCGGGACCCCAGCACGCTCCCAGCAGCAGGGACGCAGCATGGCGGTGGTGGAGGGGAAGGGGGAGGGGCCCGCGTCCCACACGCAGCATGGCCAGCGGCGCCCGACGGACCTGACTGCCACCCGCACTGAGGAGGTAGGAGAAGCGGCCGTTCCCTGTGGCCCACAGGGGGGGCGGTTGCAGACCCCTGCAGAGCCCGCCCTGCACCCTCCGCAGACGGCCCCAGAGGGTCTGAGTCCGCAGCCCTCAGGGACGACATGGACTCAATGCAACAAAAACTAGAGGACTTAGAGAACCGATCCAGGCGGGTCAACATCCATATTCGGGGCCTCCCAGAATCAATAGAGGACATGCCAGCTACCGTTACGGCCCTCCTGCAGGAGCTGATCCCCTCTATGCCTATCGAACGCTTGGAGCTGGATCGCGCCCACAGGGCTCTGGGCCCCAAAAGATCCAATGGTCTCCCCAGGGACATTGTTGTCAAGCCGACCTTCTATCGTACTAAGGAAATGATCCTGTTGGCCGCCAGAGAAAAAGGGTACTTGTGCTTCCAGAATCACCGCTACCACATTTTCCCAGACGTAGCACCCCAAACCCTGCATCGGAGGAGAGCCATGAAACCCAGCCTAGAGATACTACGAAGCCACAACATAAAATACAGATGGGGCTTCCCCATTAAGCTTGCGTTCACGCACGCGGGCCGCCAGTATGCAGTCAGCTCCCCAGGGGATCTGCGAGACACGCTGAAGGATCTGGGCCGAGTCGAGTCGCCGGACGCCCCATGAGGTCCGGCCTGGACCCAGGATGAGGGCTTGGACCCGTCTGAATGGAAATATGTATAGCTTTGGTGACTCTTCTTCCTGGAGTGAAAGTTTTGAATTTTAAAATAGTTAAAGGTTCGTTGTTCTAGAGTTGTTAACTACTCTTGGTGGGTGGATCCCGCTGTGTCGGCCTCCTGATGGGGGGCCCCCTGCTGCGGCGGCCCAGATTAGGCCCCCGTGGTAGCGGCCCACCGTGTGCGAACTGGGTTGGCCCACCTGTGGGGTTCGGGCTCAGGGCTGGGCTCATATTACATGTTGCTGCCCTGGGTTTCGTGTCGGGCGGCGGCGGCAGCCACTGGCCGCGCGATCTCACCAATGGTTGTGCTATTTTAGTTGATGAGAGGGTTAAACTGGGTTGTAAATTAGTTCCCAGGCCCTGAATAATAATAATAATTTTGTATAAATAATAGTGACTGAGCTGCTCCCACCCCCCTTTGTTCATTTGAATTGCCATGAGCACAAGCAGGGAGGAATTCACTCAATATGGATTTCTCCCTGTGAAGTGTTCTAAAGGGAGGCTGGCTGCTTCCCAGGTGAGTAGCTCTCAGATATTTGTCTGCATTGCATGTCCCAACTTTGGGGACTCAGAATTAAGAGTAGGGACCACACTAAACACAGAGTGCCTTGCCGGGGCAGTGTGGCTTCCACATGTATCTGCAGATATATGCAACCAAATCTCTGTCTTTCCACATAGCTAGACATGTTTGTTGCTTGATATTTAGTTGATGAGAGGGTTAAACTGGGCGGTAAATTAGTTCCCAGGCCCTGAATAATAATAATAATTTTGTATAAATAATAGTGACTGAGCTGCTCCCACCCCCCTTTGTTCATGAAGTTTTGAATACTTGTTTGTAACTTTTCATGCTTGCCGAAAGTTAAACTTGAGATGCGTTATTCCATGCTGGCCTCTGTTGCTCAATATTGAGTCCTATAGTACCGCTAAATGCTGGGTTATTTTACTATATTATGCTTCTCTGTTTTTGCCTGAATATGGTAATGTTTAATCTACAGGTTTGCCCTATGTCCCCGGGGTAAGCCCCCTGATTGACAAGTTGTCAAATGGTCCAGTTAGGGCCATGCTTGGCCTTGACTAATGGTCCTATTTCTGCAACTGCAGATTCTGGATGGGTCTTTGGCGGTATTGCACCGTGCATTGGCCCAAGGTTCTTTGTTTTTATGTGTCTTTTTTTTCCCAATCTCTACTTACGCCCTTTCTATAATCCGTTCCTGCCCCCACTTCCACTCCCCCCCTCCCCATCTGGATCTCCCGCGTTCCACTAGGCCGGACATTAACATCCTCCACCATCAGGTCCGTCATGGTTGGGCTAAACATTAAGATTGTATCGCACAATGTCCAGGGCTTTAATGTCCCCGCTAAGCATAATAAGGCTTTCATTACTATAAGTCCTGTAAAGCCGATGTGATTTTTTGCAAGAAACCAGGTTCTCCACCCATTCCAGGCCAAAGTACCTTAGTGGCCACTTCCCCTTGGCTTATCTCGCTTGTGCCAGAGAGAAGAAAAGGGGAGTCCTGATCGCCATCCGCAAGAACCTCCCGTTTATCTGCTCTAAGGAGATCTCAGATCCCACCAGCAGATACCTCATACTACAGGGTACCCTCTATGACGTGGAGATTACCCTGGTCACGTACTATGCCCCCAACACCTTCCAAACCCGTTTTTTCAAACACCTGCTGACGGTTGTCCAGAATAATACCAAGGGGGTCCTGATAATGGGAGGGGATTCAAACCTAGTAATAAACCCTAGATTGGACAGCCCCGGATGCCCAGTCTGTGGCCTTCCGTGACCTCCTTAATTGCCACAGCCTGTGCGATGTCTGGAGGGAAAAGAACCCCAGAGTCCGTGATTTCACATTCTATTCTAATCCTCACGGTACGTTTTGTAGGATAGATCACATATTAGTCCCTCAATCGGTACTACCTGCTACTCTTGATTCTAAAATTTACACTACAGTCTGGTCAGATCATAGTCCAGTAATGGCAGTCTTGGACCTCTTGGTCTCAACCAAGCACTATTATAGCTGGCGGCTCAACAATTCCCTTCTGTCAAAAAAAACCCACCTGCCTTAAAATCCAAGAGGCCCTTCAGGAATATTTCTCGCTCAACTCTAACTCGGTCTCTTCCCCTGATCTCCTTGTGGAAAGCCCATAAGGCCACCATAAGAGGGAACATTATCTCCATAGCCTCTGCTGAGAAGCACGAAAGACAAAGGAGAATAAGGGAGTTGACCTTGGGTTTTGAGCGAGCTGAAATACAGTGGAAGGGAGCCCCGAATGCCAGAAATAAGAAAGTTGTGGACAAACTGCAATTAGAGCTTAATGCACTCCAAGACGACCAGGCCGAGAAAGGACTCAGGTGGTCGAAACAAAAATTGTATTTGAGAGGCAATAAGCCGGACACGATGTTAGCTCGGAAGCTGAGGGCCGCTGACCTTGATAGGCAGCAACCCATAAAACTGAAGCTCAGCTCGGGTGCTGTTACGGCTGACCCTAATAAAGTTGTTTTGGCCTTTGAGGATTTTCTTTCAGGTCTTTACTCAGCCCCAACAAGCACGAGTACGGCTGTACGGGATGAGTTTTTTGAACAGGTTACATTACCCCACATTGAGCAGAGACATGTGGATAGGATGGAGGCTCCCATTTCACAAAGCGAAGTGCTACTTGCCATTAAATCCCAGAAGACCGCCAAGACCCCGGGTCCGGACGGGTTCAGTGGCCTGTACTATAAAAAGTTTGCCCCCATCCTGGCGCCACATCTATCAAACCTCTTTAATGCCTTGTGTGCAAAAACCTCGCTTAACCCTAGTTCGTTATTGGCGGACATCTGCATGATTCCCAAGCCAGATAAAGACTGGCTGCTCACTCAGAATTATAGGCCAATATCTTTGCTAAACATTGACGTGAAGCTGCTGGCTAAAGTTTTGGCGGCAAGGTTGAACACATTCGTAGTTGACCTCATACATGGGGACCAAGTGGGGTTTGTCCCAACCCGTCAAGCCGGGGATAACATCAGGAGGGCTGCTCATATGGTCAACCACGCCCACTCCAGGGACATCCAGGCCTTTCTACTCTCCTTAGACATCCAGAAGGCATTCTGATTCCCTATCTTGGGACTACCTGCTGTGGGTGCTCAGGAAATGGGGCTTTGGGCAACGGTTCCTGGAATGGGTGGGAGCTCTCTACAAGTCACCTGCAGCCCGAGTACGATACCTGGGCTTTTCCTCAGGGATATTCAATATTGCTAGGGGAACTCGGCAGGGATGCCCTTTATCCCCGCTCCTCTTCATCCTGGCCATGGAACCATTGGGCATAGCAATACGAAACTCTCCTAGCATTAAAGGCCTGGAGGTAGCGGGTGTCCACCACAAAGCCATGTTCTTCGCGGACGACGCATTGCTTGCCATCACTTAGCTGGTCACCTCGCTCCCAAACCTGTACAAGGTCCTTGACCAATTCGCCCAGATCTCAGGCTTAACAATTAATAATGAGAAATCAAGGGCATTAAATGTGTCTTTGCCGGTGGACATGGTGGACCAGATTAAGGCTAACTTCCCTTTCTGCTGGGAGACGGAGCCGCTTCCATATCTGGGGGTGCGCATCTCAGCCAAGTACACCAACCTGTATGAAGCCAATTATCCTCCTTTGTTTAAGTCTTTAACTCGCTTACTGGAGGTCTGGAGGTCATACCCGATCTCTTGGATAGGCCGCAATAACGCGGTAAAAAATGAATGATCCTCCCGAAGTTGCTTTACTTCTACAGAGCGCTGCCAACTAAAATCCCACTGTATATGCTCCGGGTGATGCAGAGGTGGATCTTGGCTTTTATATGGTCTGCGGGGCGCCCAAGGGTATCCAAACGCACTATACTAGCCCACAGAGCACAAGGAAGGCTGGGAGTGCCCGACATATTTAAATTCTATAAAGCCTCGCAGATTGCCCAGCTGGTCCCCATGCTTCCCCCCTCAAACCCTTATTGTGTTTTTTTCTTGAGCTTTCCAATTGCGCACCGATACCTATTAACAGCCTACTTTGGACAGACCCTGGACTTAGACCCAAAATGCTTAGCCCCCTAATGAGACATTCACTTGCAGTGTGGGACTCAGTCAGTATTCCACCTCCTTGATGTCCCCCACACCCCCCTGGCTCATCTGTGGGATAACCCAAGCTTCCCCCCAGGTGAACAGAACAAATTGGCCTTTAAATGGTGGCAGGACTGGGGTATAAACAAAATATCCGACCTACACATAGAGGGTGGCCTTGGGCCCTTCCCCGACTTACAGGAAAAATATGGTATCCCCCACAAGGAATATTTCCATTATATTCAATTAAGGCATTGGATTTTGCCCCTGACAAAACTGTGTTCTTCCTTCCGTGCGAAGACCCCCTTTGAGGACCTATGTGCTAATAACCCCTTTCAAGAGGGAATAACCTCCCTAATTTATTCAGCGCTAAACATAACTAAGCCAGAGTCTCACACATATGTGAGTAACTGGAAAAGGGATCTGGGTCCACCTGAGGGAGAAAAGGGGTGAACAGAGATATGGTCTTGCATCTCAAAATGCTCCATCAACATCCTGACAGTCGAAACAGCCTATAAGGTGATGCTCCGCTAGTACTTGGTGCCGAGCCGCCTGAGCAGGATGTTTCCGGGGCAGGCCAAGTCAAGTAATTTAAGGGCTGCAGTGCGGAGGGGGACTTTATGCATATTTGGTGGACTTGCCCTATGCTGTCCCGCTTTTGGAACCAGGTGTTCAGGATGGCCAATGAAATCTTCGGATCTAGCATGAGAAAGGATCCCTGGGTTGCCCTCCTGCACTGTAAGCCCCGGGAGCTGTCTAGTAAGCAACACAGACTTTTTGTCTACTTTCTCCTAGCGGCCAAGCAGGCCATAGCTAGGGCCTGGAAGAAGCAATTTACCCCAATCTCAGAGGTGTCGGCCAGAATGAATGGCTTTCTCATCAACGAGAGACTAGTATCCTGACCGACTCCCATGACAAATTCCTCTCTATATGGGAACCCTGGATAAGATTTGCCTGGCGTGGCGAATCCCTGCGGATACTATAATAACCATACGTGGTCTGGTGGAGCACGGGAGCGACATCCCCCCCCTCTTTATACTTTGACCCATCGTGCTGGGTCGCTTTCTTTTCCTTTTCCCAATACGATAGCTCTAAAGTTTTTTAACGGTTCCCTTCTGTACATATGCATGGCAGTGTCTGACAGCCCACTGGCATGTCCCAGTGGACCTAGTGTAATAAGCACGAGATAATGGGTGTACAGGCGTCGGTGCTGGTCGCGGACACCGCGAGGTTCCGTGGCCCGCACGGACCCGGAAAAGACCATGGCGTAATGTAAATTATGCTAGTAGTATCAAGCACATGTCTCATGCCTCACCATATTTGCAGTCATACTGTAGATTGTAAAACACTAGTTTGGTTAACCTGCTATACTATGAAAACGTATGTCGCTAGTTCTTCTCCTTTTCTTTATACCTCCCCTGCGCGGGATGGCAGTATGATGCTGTATGCTTTGCAGAACTGTATCGTTGAAAATTTCAATAAAAATATTGAAACAAAATATGGATGGGATTTTCATAATTCTACATAACCCTGAGGTGCCCAAATGTCTGGTTCTCCTGTTTGATATAATGTGGTTGGAGAAGGCTCAAGCAGTGAGTATTGCCACTGATAAGACTTGCTTAGGTGCAAATCTTATCAGTGGAGGTGCCTCTGAGGCCTAGGTAGGCATGAGACATGCATTTTTAATTAGGTCTGTTAGGCCCTGAGCCAGCCAGAGATGGAATATTATATTTTTCCTCACAATCTCTCTAATTTCAGGGAAAGTGGAAGCAGGTGCATTAGGGCCCCTGCTGACCTGAACCATAGCTGGCACAGTGTAGCTAGGGGGGAAGTTAGGTCTACTTTAACAAACACCAAAGTCCGTTGGGCCTGAAAATCAGACTGGATATCCTGGCGGCTAAGTATGACCCTTAGTGAATGCTCTACCAACTGACTGATACATAACATGACCTGATTCTTGATCAAAACGGTAGTTTAGGCGCCATCATGCAACAAATTAAATTGTCTGGTTAGACTTGAATGTCCGATAAAAGCTAAAGTGAATGTAGCTGTGAATAATCCTGTAACGCGCATCACGATTGGATGGGAGAGATTTGGTTTCTGACAGGCCGGCTGTCACAACACGATACAATCAAGTAACAGATTGTCACTGTTGCCTCTGTGATTACAGGATAAACCCCGGGACGTGGGACGCCCAAGTCATCGGATACCCCCAGATGGAGCCCGGAGTCACGCTGACACTCACCGGAAGATGCGGCTTTGCTCTGCTTCTCAAGGACGCCGGAAAGCTCTTCCTCGTAACCGCGGCTCTTCTTGGCCTTATGGAGCCTCTCCATGGCGCCTGCGGGGGCAAAGTGACAGGTAGCTGCAGCTTTATCACATATAGAGGTCTTTTATTTCTCTGGAATGGTTTCATCCAATTTATGTTATTAATGATATATTATGAAATATTATTAGAAATATTGTAGACTAATATATAATAAATAAACCTCAGAAAAATATTCTAGAATATATATATATATATATACGGTATATATATACTTATGCTTGGTTCAGGAGGGGACATTAGCCAGAGGGACACCCAAAGATTTGGCTGCCTATCCTGCAACCATATGCACAGACTAATTCTGTATTACAATACACATGCTCTAACTCCTGAAGAAGCCCCAACTTTTATGGGCGAAATGTGTTGAGTAGAAAAAAATGATTTCAAAAAATCATCCGTTTGAACAATCATAAAATATTAAAGCTGGTCCACGCTATTGTTTTTTAAATAACCCTATGAGTAGTGTGCATAATCTGTTGGCAGGAGGAAGATATGGAAGCAGAAGAGTTTTATACAGCATACAGGAAGATACAAAAGGTGGAAACGTACAACCTATTAGTTGTAATAAGATGGGGCATTAGGGCAGTATCAAAAAAGGAAAGAGCTTGTAATATTTGATAGGGGGGAGCGCTTGCAATCTAATAGTGCGGCTACAGAAGATTGATGAGCTGACAATCTAGTAGGAGATACAGAAAGATGCAAAAGGTGCAGTGGTTTATAATCTATTAGGGACATGTTGCGGAGCGGCAGCCAGAGACGCAGGATAGCCAGGCTTTAGAGAATTAGGATCAGGGGCCGGTGGCAGAGACGAGGCTGGGGAAGCAGCCAAAACAGAAGCCTCAGGTGCAGCTCTGGGCCGCTTACTGCGGATTGTGCGTCTATTAATATCGCCGGTGTCTCTATGACACTCACCCTGTCTCTGAGCTCCAGGGATTAGGCCTCCGGCTCCCAGAGCTTCATAGAGGTAATGGAAAGCCACCATGACTCGCCCAGCTTCCCAAGAGGGTCACACTCCATACACTCTGATTGTACAAACTTGCCTAAGCGATACAGTGTATGAAACTAAATGTCCTGGAATACATTAATGTGCCCAGCTGGACCCCCTGTTACTTCCATATTAATATCTCTGCACAATGGCAGGTTCCTGCATTAATATCTCTGCAAGGTGTCAGGGGCTACCCCTTTAACATCCTGCCCTGCAACAGGGTTCTCCCATTAAAATCTCTACACAGAATCAGGGTTCTCCAATTATTGTCAGCATTGGGGTTCCCCCATTAAGATCTCTGCTCAGCATCAGGGTTTCCCCAGTTATTAACTCTGCCCAGCATTGGGGTTCCCCCATTAATATCTCTGCTCAGCATCAGGGTTTCCCTGTTTATATCTCTGCACAGAATTGTGGTCCCCCCATTATTATCTCTGCACTGCACCAGGCCCCTAAGTATATATCTGCACAGTGGTGGGATTCCCCCATTAATATCTCTGCACTGCACCAGGGTTCCTCCATTAATATCTTTGCACAGTGGTGGGGTTTCCCTGTTAATAGCTCTGCACACTGTGGGGGGGGGGCATAATTTGCCTGCACAGTGGTGAAGTCCCCCATTAATATCTCTGTACAGTGGTGGGGTTCCATGAATAACTGCACTGCACCAGCGTTCCTCCTATCTTTGCACAGAATTGGGGCCCCCCAATTAATATCTTTGCGCAGTAGTGGCATTCCCCCCATAACATGTCTGGACAGTGATTGAGTTCCCCTGTCAATATATTTGCACAGTGGTGGGGTCCCCCATTAAAATCTCTGTACAGTTTTTGGGTTTCCTCATTAATATCTCTGCACAGTGGTGGCGTTCCCCCATAGGTCTGGACAGTGATGGGGTTCCCCATTAATATCTCTGCACAGTGGTTGGTTTCCCAATTAATATCTCTTTGCAGTGGTGGGACCCCCATTAATATCTATGAACAGTGTTGGGGTTACCCCATTAACATCTCTGCACAGTGGTGGTGTTCCCCCATATGTCTGGACAGTGAGGAGGTTCCCCGTTAATATCGCTGAACAGTGGTGGGGTCCCCCATTAATATCTCTGTGCAGTGGTGGTGTTCCCCCATATGTCTGGACATTGAGGAGGTTCCCCGTTAATATCTCTGCACAGTGGTTGGTTTCACAGTTAATATCTCTGTGCAGTGGTGGGGTCCCCCATTAATATTGCTGCACAGTGGTGGGGTCCCCCATTAATATCCTGTGCAGTGCTGGATTCCCCTGTTAATATCTCTAAACAGTGAAACAGTGTTTGAGTTTCCCCATTAATATATCTGCACAGTGGTGGCATTCCCCCATATGTCTGGACAGTGATGGGGTTCCCCATAAATATATCTGCACAGTGGTTGGTTTCCTAATTAATATCTCTTCGCAGTGGTGGGACCCCCATTAATATCTGTGCACAGTGTTTGGGTTCTCCCATTAAGATCTCTGAATTGCATCAGGATTCCCCGATTAATATCTCTGCACTGCTTCGGGGATTCCCACGTTAATATCTCTGCCCAGCAATGGGGCTCCCCCATTAATATCTCTGCACAGCAGCGAATTCCACTATTAATAACTCTGCACTGTGGTTTCCAAGTTATTATTGCTGAACAGTGGTAGGGTTTCCCTTTAATATTCCTGCACTGAGTTAGATGCTACAGTCTAGGGATCAGTCATACTCATGAAAGCCTGTCAGGCTACAGTGTATAATTAGAAGATGAGGTCTAGGAATGATTTATAGCCGACCCTTGACCATGACCCACATCTGTTGGAAGACAAATTGGCACATCGAGGCTTAGACATTTGTGGGAAAGGTCCCAATTTGTTCTGTATAGAGAAAATGATGGGTCCAAGCTACCGAGGCTCATCCTGGTAAAGCAAGACAGGATTTTTTTAACCCTATTTGAGGGCCCTTACCTTGAGCAGCGAGCTCCTGCAGCTCCTTCAGCAGATTCTGGTGGCGCAGGATGGAGATGATCCGCTCATCTGCAAAAAAGCAATGACAGGGTCAGTGCGGAGGAAGGCCCATATAGTGATAGGGAGTAGAATTTTATGCTGGGAAGCAGGTTCCAGGCTGCCCCACAACTTCCTTCCAGTGTCCTTTCCAGCATTCGCCAAGGCTGTGCAGCTTAAAATAGGCTCCCCAGCCCTGGAGGTGCAACAATAGCAGAGGTGACCGGCATCACTGTACACAGGGAGGCTAATTTATGACTAGCACCCCGTATTGCCATTTGAGCGCCTATGTAGCGGAGCTAAGAGCGTTCGCAAGTGGTTGCTGCAAGCGGGTGTCTGGCGCTATAACCTAGAGTAGTGGCCGGGCAAGTGGCGCTGTAGTATCCTGTCCAGCAGTGATAAATGTGATGTCTGCAAGGCACTGTAAAAGCACTCACCCTGAGTCACTGCAGAGCCAATAGAGAACGCTAGGTGGTGTCCTGAGGTCAAAGCACCCAAGACTACGCTACATCTGACAACAGGACAACGTTGCAGCGAACAATAGGTAGCGACAGTTAAAGGAGCAGTATCGCGAAATTTTCATTAAAAAAGATAAATAATTAAATAGCCACACAATAGCTTCTAACATGTGTATAAATAATGTGGTGATAGAAAAAGGAAAAAATATCTGCCTTTCTTTTAAATTGTATAATGACAATGGCTCAGTCCATTTGCTGAATGGGGGATCTGCTGGGTTGTATTTAGTGAGCTGCTTCATTTAGCCCACTGGTCTCCTAGCAACACTTTACCTCAGAGGCTGACATTGTAATCAGTGGTAACGGCTGTGTGTGTGTGTGTGTGCTGCTTTTGTTATGAGACCAGGTGACTCAAATGTGTAAAATCTATACAAAATAAACTAAACTGACTGAAAATAACTGAAATTCTTCTTTGAATAACTGTGCAGGAAAATCTAAAGGTATTAAAGTGGAACAAAACCCTGAGTGGCCGACCCTGAAGTCTATAAGACCCGGCCATTGACCTTCCCCCTTGGGCATTCTAAATCGGGATGCCCCACTGTGTGAAACGACCCCTGGATAACCACAGATCCCCCCATTTTTCTGGCGCGCTAACGCAGATAGTCATTTAGACAGGCCGGGCGGCCAGGAAGGTTAATGCTCAGGCTCCTTATCTGCGTGCAAACAGAGCTGATTGGATGAGAGCCGGCGCATGCGCTGTGGGACAGGGAAAGGTAGGTTTTCACAGGCGAACTTGGGGATTTCACATACCAGGGCATCCCAAGTCAGGATGCCCCTAGGGGCACAAAACAAAACTCCAGATAGTGAAAATCCTAGGTTGGGCTTTGCTCAAAACACACAAAGCTGAAAGAAAGATCATATGGAAAAATGAAAAATAAGAATATGAAAGAGAAAATGGTAAACTGAAAGATTCTGCAGCAGAGCCAACATGAAGGGAAAACTGTCAAAATCAGCTAAATGACTTCTAGAGCTTTTCTCTCTGTTTTAGATATATAAATTCTGGCCAGGCAATGTTGCCATGTTGTTATCTTATGCTGGACGGCTGCCAGCACTGAACAGCTGATACTTTGATACATTGTTTCCCCCTCTCCTCAGCATGGAACAGGCCAGAGTGTAGGGCTCCGACACTCATCAGACATAAACATGAGCTATTACTCTCCAGCTGCACAACACACACATCATTTTTTTCTAAATTTGTAATTCTTACTCCAACACTTACCTACATTCAAAGTACCATTTAAATATAAGTCACCAAGAAAAATTTGCGAAACTGCTCCTTTAAGTGCGTCTGGCACTCAGCGCTGAAGCCCTTATTCAAGTAAAAACTACACACAACCAGTGCCGGTGCTCTCAAGCTGGGCGCTCTAGTGTTGAGCGGCAGGCGCTGTGTGATAAAAGTCTGTTTTTAAACACAAAAACACAAGCACCAGAGCGAATACATATAGAATGACATGACAGTGACAATGACACTGCAATGGCCGACCTGCACATAAGATTCTGCATAAAAAAAAAAATCACAATAAAAGAGTTTGGTTGCTGGGCAAGAGAGGTCACACATTGATTTGAACCAAAAATTTAGAACATTAGGAAAACGCAATTTATACTCCATCATATAAAACACCATTAAAATGTAGGGGAGAGCAATACTGAGCGACAGGTACTACATGGTGCTCCCGAACCTAGAGCACCGGCGCTATACAGTGAGCCACAGACACAATGATACATGTGAAGCTATACAACGCTATTAGAGGCGCTCACCAGATTGACTTTCATATATATGGTTTTCACATAGCGTGCTCAGCGTTCACCCAACGCTACGTGGCACTACCTGGTGTTACCAGGAAATGACCTTCCAGCACTGTATGCATAGGTAATCTAGAAAAGGTCACGCCCATCATTGAGGGAGAGCAGGTCATTACTGTACACATAAGGAATCAAGAAAAGGGGACCCTGTTCCAAGAGGTGTAACATAGCAGAGAGACTCATCAGGGAATCTGGAAAAGGTGATACCAAACACAGCTCCAGTCAAACCGTATTACGTTATTAATAGAGTGCAGTTGTGGGTTAGAACCAATTTGTTGCCTGTGACTGATTGAGGAGACCTAGCCTTGATTCCTGTATGTTCTATTTAGCTGAAAATATATATGGAGGTCACCTGGGCCCAAAAAATGGTGACTAGCATAAAATGTTGGTGACATCCACTCTAGTCCCAGCAACATCCAGAACTTTACTGTTGGAGCAATTTGTTTCTGTCACCCCACTAAGGAAATTCATCTACGACAAACTGTATTTGAGGCTGTATCTTCCCAACGGGGTGAGATATGACAAATAATATTTAATTGGTTCCCACTGGAGATGAGTTTCCTTAAAATTTGATTTGGATTATTCATTAAATTTCCCCCTAAGAAATTCGGGTTCGGGTTTTGACCAATCATTGAAAAAAAAACTCACCTGCTGCCTCACTCTATCATCCGGCCCAGGTGTCCCATGGTTCTCTGCACTCTGCACATAGAGCACTTACCCCATAATATAAGTTCCCAGAAGGCACTCACGTCAGAGAAAGGAGAAAACTGGGCAACTGGGATGTGCCCCGGTCCCATTGTGCCTGTGGGCATGCTGGTATCTTGAGACTGTCTGGTGATTGAGTGATGGGTGCAAAGCGTTCCTTTATGCAATCGCCCATGTTGAGTGGTGGAGCGTGTCCTTGTTGTAGGACCTATTCTATCTACTTTGGGAGGTGGAATGATCTCAGTGTGTTGGGGTAAATGGCCCCACTCTCAGTGTGGTATGCATCGAATGCCCCCTAAATTCCAAGCGACTGGTTTTCCCCGACCTGCTTGGATAGTATGGCGGCAGCATATGTACTAGATTACGGTGTGCGCCTGCCGATGTGACTGCCTTCTGGGACCTTAAATTCTGCTCTATGTGCATAGCGGAGAGCAGCATGAGACGATCCAGCCAAGCAGCAGGTGGGTTTTTTAAGTCTATTTTAGAGAGCAGTTTGATCAGCATGAATCCATATAAGTTCAGGTTCAAATTCAGAACAAATTCCGATTTGGATGAATTGGTTCACTCATCTTTAGTTCCAACCCTCCCTCACTGTATCCAAAACTAAAGAAAAAGAAAGATTTGGTCTAAAGAAAGGCTTTTATATGTTTAATGAGCTGACAGGTCAAATGGCGTAGTCGTCAGGATAAACCTTTCCAGTCAGCCAATTTCACGTCTTGTCCACTTAAATCCCTTTTTGATTCAATGGCCATTAATATAATATAAAAGACTAAATAGTCAATGAAAACAAACCATCCATAGGGTGCCATAGTCACATCTGGTGGGAATGTACCAAAGTTAAAGAATTTTGGTGTAAAGTTTTTGATGTTCTTGGAGTGATTTGGGGAGCAGAAGTTAAATTAAGTCCCTGGATAGCGCTCTTCAACGATTCCATTAAAAATAGCTCTGTGAGACAGACACAACTGTTCTTTCATATTTTGACGGGAGCAAAAATGGTCATTGCTAGTGCCTGGAAATCACAAGATGTAAGTTTTAGTGAGTTTATCAACAGAGTTAATAATATTATGGCCATGGAAAAACTGTCAGCAATTAATATTGGGAACCTTAAGGGATTTCGAGAGGTTTGGGCTCCATAGATAGAACATTTCTTACCTTCCGATTTTGATACTAACCTTTTATTATTATAAGGTTGTGTTATATCCTGATTTTTTTGTTATAATTCACGCTTTGTTTTCGTTTTTTTTACTTTAGTTAATGTGTGAGAAGGAGTTAGATTTAATGAAATTGATAAGATGTACTGTGTCTAGTTTTTTATGACATACGCCTTTATACTTTATAATTAGAATATAGAATTTAAATGATGTGTTTATGTGCACAAATTGGTTTATATTAGGATGTATATGATCTGTTATATCAGATATACCAAAAGTGTTTATATATAGCTTCAAAAAATTGTATTAAAAAGAAAGCCTAACAAACTTTCCAGCATCACCAATTCTTTTTTTCTTAAATCGATTTAAAATCAAAAATGATCTAAATGAAATGAAAGAAGCGAAAAAAAAATTGAATGCATTCACTTGAAACAAGGTCTATTGTGTGCTGTCGCTCTGCATGCTGGGAAGTTATAAATGATGAGGCTCATCTTTGTGTGTGTGTGTGCAGCAGGTGATTTCTCACATGGCCCCAGGCTGGAAACATTCAGGGCTCACCTCCTCGCAGTGTTTCCAGGCAGTCCTGAGTGATGGGGACGGGTTTCGGCTTAGACAACGTGTCGGAAATCACTTCCACAATGCATTTCATCACCTGCCGGGAGATGGGGAGGGAGAGAATCAGTGACTAGAAACCACACAGAACAAGCCAAAGCAAGTAAATCAAGACCTTGTAACCTAAAAGCAAGGACTGAGAAAAAAACTGCCAACCTCACAATCCTTCTTTTAAGGTTAACAGTTATAAGGCTTTCTTGGATAGTTTACAAACTGATTGAGCTGCTCGAGAATTTAATTAGGGTTTATCTACTCGCAGGTCAGATTGTGTAGTTTGAAGTGCATGGGCACCATTATGATTTTTGATAATCTCATAAGGCAAATAGAGTAGTGGGCAGTGTCAGGCCCAAGACCTGATTATAGAATAAGCATGTGTATTATGATTGTATTTGTGTATAATGTATAGTCCAAGACCTGGGTGAGGAGTCACTCAGATTGTGTCTGGTTTGTGTATTCCAGTTTTATGGGGGGTTCTGTTTGTGATACTTCCTTCTTTGAAGTCAAAAGCCTTTGTAGCAGTAGGATGTGCTGTCTCTGGACCCATCATAAAAACCAAACTGAGATAAGGGACCTGGAAGAGAAATGCTCTCACCAGGTGGGGTCAGAGGGGAGGGGGGATGAAGCTTTTCCCTCCTAAATTTAGCTAATAAAACCTAGATGCTAATCTGAAAAATCAGAAACCCCTGTCACAAGCCTGTGGCAAAAACTGGACAAAAAGACCCTAAGCAACAGCTGAAGACTCACAAGGACTGTTATGCCATTATACTGTCAGGACTTTATTTTTGTTTTCTGAACTTGTCTTGCTGTACTCTATGTATTTTTGTACCTGTATGTCATTTGTTTCTGTATATTACATCTAGCACTGTGATACCTTTTTATCAGATTAAATGTTTAATCAGCTCTGGCCTTTGATCTCTAAATATATGAGTTCACCTTTCTGAAGGAAGTTCTGGTGAAACACGTTTATCAAAGGGTTAATTTGGTGACTTGCTGGGACTAGAAGTGAATATACAGGGGTCTGGTGGCTTTAACCCTTGCACCATCACACTCTCTCTAGCATCTTGGCTGGGCTGATAGAGTGCGATCGTGACAGGCAGGAACTATACGTTCTAAAATAATCCATCTGATTTTTAAATATCCAATCATATTTTTATTGTTTTGTCACAAATGATAAAAAGGAAATTATCGCTATAAAAAGATTACATTATTATGATTTCATGATCTTGTATGTCTGTAAGTACCATTATGCCCTGGCTGTGACTTCAAGTGCCGCTAGACACTCTGCCCTGGTCAAGGTGGGCATCCTCCCTGCGGCCTCCCTTGATCAGCAAAAGAACAGGTGGCTTTTGCCGGTAAGGTAACCCCCTCTCCCAACTTGGCACACTGCGTGGGGAGGGGTGTATCAGCAGCAGCCAAGGGAAAGATGGACTTACACTGGAATGATCTGAAAAGTGTGTGGGCACCATTACATGATTTTGGATCTACACCCAAAATAATGTAGTGGGCAGGATTACATTTTCAAGTAAATCAGCGCTACATCCTGCTTATCTGCATCCTTTATTTATTTACATGCAATTTTACGCAAACCGTCAATGAAAATTGTATACCAAAAAAATCAACTTTTCGAGCATTCCCAATCAATTTTTTTATCGGTTTATCACAAAATTGATCAAATGGTAATTAGAAAAAGAATCCATTTTAATGACAACTGTGTGTTTTTGGTTCTACTCAGTCTGCATGATTTGGGATACCTGTCTACTAAAAATCTCATGGAAATTGGGCATTAAACTCCCCAATCTTCAGAAGCCACTCTACGGTGGATGTCAGGAAGCCTGCCTGTGAAATCCTCAAATAGCCTTTAGGGAAAACTGCATGGAGTGTGGGAGTGAGTTCTTTGTATCTGTAAATGTCTGTTCCATATCTGTTGCACTGTGTATATGCCAAAAATAATTCCTTGTTCATCTCACGATGTACTTGGCAAACAATAAATTGAATTGAATTGAATTTAATTGAGTTGTAATGCTCAGTTTTGGGCATTTCCTAGGGCTAAGGCAGCTGATGGGCATCCTCCATTGACCCCATGGTTTAAATGGCATAGTGAGCAAGGTTAAAATGGAGTAATGGGCAGGATTAACCTTTTAAACCAGTCAATGATTGGGGTCAAAAGAGAGGCAATGAGGTAACAGGCTAGGATTTTCTTGCAAGGCAGGAACATCAGACCAGAGCCCCTCTCAGTAAAATATAGGCACATGTCTTGTATGTCATGTCCTGTAAAGCAAAGGCTGCTGTCCAGCTATTGTGGCACTACATATACCTACGGCACCAGAGTCTGATCATGTAAAAAAAACAAGAAAATAGAAATAGGCGGCACCAACTACAATCCCCAGAAACTGTGTGTGCACTGCTAAGGCTGGCAGCCCTACAATAATAGTGAACCAACCAATAGGGGGGTGCCCTTGAATCCCCAAACAAAGGGCTGCCCTTACACCAAAGATTGACAGTTGCACTACCCTAAAAATGTAACAACAGTGATGCAGACTGGAGGTCCACTTTAAATCATCCAAAGGTGGATGGTCGCACTTAATACTGCTGTCCCCTGCTAACAAACTGCTATTCAGTAAGTGGAAGATCCCCCCCTTATGCCCTCAGCTGACGAGGGCCAATATAGGGTTGATCATATGTCTATAGACAGCCTTATCCTAGCCACACACACACCTTGACCTTTGTTTTGATCAATCTTTGTCAATTTTTTTGGGGGGGGAGGGGTTACTGGAACCTACTATGGTGATAAAATTGATGAATGTGCGGCTGTCATTAGATTACAGGATCTATACAGAGATTGGCAGTGGGTACTTCTTGGGACTGGAGACAGTCTGATTTGATAGGTCAGGTTTCCAGCCTTGCAGCTCTCAAATAATAGTCGTGATGATATTTAGCTGCCCCCCACCCCTCTTGCACCCCAAATACCAGCCTGGCTTTCTTACCTTGGTGTCATCTTCACTTTCCACACTAGGCACAGGGAGTGCGAATACTAAAAAGGAAATTAGATCAAATGACAATTAATACCAAGTTTAATCTGGTCCCCTGATACAGCGGCGCATGCATAGTCATTTTCTGAATAAATAAAGCCAACCTTAATATACACCCATTAGTTGTGGCCTCCGGACATTACACAAGTTTATTTTAAAGCAGACTGCAACCCACTGGAGTCGATGAATGAACGTTCTTTCCCTGGGTTATCCTGATTTGTCATAGCCCCCGGAATCATACACGGGGTACACATGGGTTGCATCCCCGCTCACCTCCAGCTGGTTTGCCTCATAGGGCATAATAACCATGTGAAGCTTGTGTATTGCCATTGCGGATGCCCCAGATCGCAGCATTGCGTTACTCCAAAGCTTTAAATACACCAGATGAATGGAAAAATCAATTGATCGAGCCTCCCTGCGCCCCCCTCCTCCATCTATTCAGCCCTTTAAATATCTCTCCATTCCCAGAGGTGACCTTGCTCATTTATTAACCTAATGGAGTCACTCTCTAAAGAACAGTGAAGAGGTCAGACTGACACTGATATTTAAGACATTTGGATTTGTGAAAGCCGCTAAATGTGTTAAGCCCCCTCCCCCATAGACCCCTGCATAAGGGACAGCCCAGGGAATTCTGGTGCTGTAATACAGTAAATGGCGTCGATCGTGGCGTATCTATCATGTATATATAAAGTAAAGTATATATATATATATATATATATATATATATATATATATATATCAATACTTGTGTTATCAGGGTCTGCCATTAACATATATTTTATTTGATTGCATATGACAAGGAACCGATTGGCCTGCAGCTGACCAATCAAGTAAATGAGCAGCACAGCAAAGTGGACCAAAATTAAGGATTTTTACTATCCCTCCCAACTCCTGGGGCATTGCGATTTGTGTAACCTCCCAGATCTACCAGAAAAACTCCTTTTTACGGTCCTATGGCGCATGTGCGGATGAGCAGCCAATCAGCGTGCTCAGCTGCATTCCATCTATGAATAAGGTCCGAAATGCGTAAAAATGCTTGGCTATTTTTCACCTGCCAGGGTCTAATATTGTTTTTAAGGCTGTTTATTCACTATGGAGATGTTTTTAATGAATCTACAATAAAGCATTGACATTTTTTAGGAGTGCTGACCTTCTCATTTTCTTTTCCAATCAGCTGCATTCAGCCCTTTTGGCTAAGAATCATCTAACAGCTATATGGAACGGAGTGCGCCGATGGCCGAGTGCCTGCTCTTATAGACTCCAGGGACGCCCAAGATGGATTTTGGTCAACTTTAATACTGTGTTGGCCATTGAATAAAACATTTGTAGTTTAACATCAACATTTTAGTTTATCATTAGTGTTGGGAGAGCCCCTAAAACCCACGTTTGGCTGAACTTTGAACAAAAAATCGGTTCAGGTAACTTAACCCAGACCCCATTGAAATCTATGGGAACCTGAACTTTGGAACCTGAAAATGGCCCCATTCAGGGTGTGCAGCAGATAACTAGCTGTATGGAGGATGGACAGGCAGATAACTAGCTGTATGGAGGATGGACAGGAAGATAACTAGCTGTATGGAGGATGGACAGGCAGATAACTAGCTGTATGGAGGATGGACAGGCAGATAACTAGCTGTATGGAGGATGGACAGGGAGATAACTAGCTGTATGGAGGATGGACAGGGAGATAACTAGCTGTATGGAGGATGGACAGGGAGATAACTAGCTGTATGGAGGATGGACAGGGAGATAACTAGCTGTATGGAGGATGGACAGGGAGATAACTAGCTATATGGAGGATGGACAGGCAGATAACTAGCTGTATGGAGGATGAACAGGGAGATAACTAGCTATATGGAGGATGGCCAGGCAGATAACTAGCTGTATGGAGGATGAACAGACAGATAACTAGCTGCATGGAGGATGGACATGCACATAACTAGCTGTATGGAGGATGGCCAGACAGATAACTAGCTGTATGGAGGATAGACAGGCAGATAACTAGCTGTATAGAGGATGGCCAGGCAGATAACTAGCTGTATGGAGGATGGCCAGACAGATAACTAGCTGTATGGAGGATGGACAGGCAGATAACTAGCTGTATGGAAAATGGACAGGGAGATAACTAGCTGTATGGGGGATGGCCAGGCAGATAACTAGCTATATGGAGGATGGACAGGCAGATAACTAGCTATATGGAGGATGGACAGGCAGATAACTAGCTGTATGGAGGATGGGCAGGCAGATAACTAGCTGTATGGAAAATGGACAGGGAGATAATTAGCTGTATGGGGGATGGCCAGGCAGATAACTAGCTGTATGGAGGATGGACAGGCAGATAACTAGCTGTATGGAGGATGGACAGGGAGATGACTAGCTATATGGAGGATGGACAGGCAGATACCTAGCTGTATGGAGGATGAACAGGGAGATAACTAGCTATATGGAGGATGGACAGGCAGATACCTAGCTGTATGGAGGATGAACAGGGAGATAACTAGCTATATGGAGGATGGCCAGGCAGATAACTAGCTGTATGGAGGATGGCCAGGCAGAAACCTAGCTGTATGGATGATGGCCAGGCAGATAACTAGCTGTATGGGGGATGGCCAGGCAGATAACTAGCTGTATGGAGGATAGACAGGGCAGATAACTAGCTGTATGGGGGATGGCAAGGCAGATAACTAGCTGTATGGAGGATTGACAGGCAGATAACTAGCTGTATGGAGGATTGACAGGCAGATAACTAGCTATATGGAGGATGGCCAGGCAGATAACTAGCTGTGTGGCTGATGGACAGGGAGATAAGTAGTTGTATGGAGCATGGACCGGGAGATAACTAGCTGTATGGGGGATGGACAGACAGATAACTAGCTGTATGGAGGATGGACCGGCAGATAACTAGCTTTATGGAGGGTGGACAGGGAGATAACTATCTGTATGGAGCATGGACAGGCAGATAACTAGCTGTATGGAGGATGGCCAGACAGATAACTAGTTGTATGGAGGATGGACAGGCAGATAACTAGCTGTATGGAGGATGGACAGGGAGATAACTAGCTGTATGGAGGATGGCCAGGCAGATAACTAGCTATATGGAGGATGGACAGGCAGATAACTAGCTGTATGGAGGACGGACAGGCAGATAACTAGCTGTATGGAGGATGGACAGGGAGATAACTAGCTGCATGGAGGATGGACAGGCTGATAACTAGCTGTATAGAGGATGGACAGGCAGATAACTAGCTGTATGGAGGACGAACAGGGGGATAACTAGCTGTATGGAGGACGGACAGGGAGATAACTAGCTGCATGGAGGATGGACAGGCAGATAACTAGCTGTATGGAGGACGGACAGGGAGATAACTAGCTGTATGGAGGATGGACAGGGAGATAACTAGCTGTATAGAGGATGGACAGGCAGATAACTAGCTGTACGGAGGATGGCCAGGCGGATAACTAGCTGTATGGAGGATGGCCAGACAGATAACTAGCTGTATGGAGGATGGACAGGCAGATAACTAGCTGTATGGAGGATGGACAGGGAGATAACTAGCTGTATGGAGGATGGACAGGCAGATACCTAGCTGTATGGAGGATGTCCAGACAGATAACTAGCTGTATGGAGGATGGACAGGGAGATGACTAGCTATATGGAGGATGGACAGGCAGATACCTAGCTGTATGGAGGATGAACAGGGAGATAACTAGCTATATGGAGGATGGCCAGGCAGATAACTAGCTGTATGGAGGATGGACAGACAGATAACTAGCTGCATGGAGGATGGACAGGCACATAACTAGCTGTATGGAGGATGGCCAGACAGATAACTAGCTGTATGGAGGATGGACAGGCAGATAACTAGCTGTATAGAGGATGGCCAGGCAGATAACTAGCTGTATGGAGGATGGACAGGCAGATACCTAGCTGTATGGAGGATGTCCAGACAGATAACTAGCTGTATGGAGGATGGACAGGGAGATGACTAGCTGTATGGAGGATGGACAGGCAGATACCTAGCTGTATGGAGGATGAACAGGGAGATAACTAGCTATATGGAGGATGGCCAGGCAGATAACTAGCTGTATGGAGGATGGACAGACAGATAACTAGCTGCATGGAGGATGGACAGGCACATAACTAGCTGTATGGAGGATGGCCAGACAGATAACTAGCTGTATGGAGGATGGACAGGCAGATAACTAGCTGTATAGAGGATGGCCAGGCAGATAACTAGCTGTATGGAGGATGGCCAGACAGATAACTAGCTGTATGGAGGATGGACAGGCAGATAACTAGCTGTATGGAAAATGGACAGGGAGATAATTAGCTGTATGGGGGATGGCCAGGCAGATAACTAGCTATATGGAGGATGGACAGGCAGATAACTAGCTGTATGGAGGATGGGCAGGCAGATAACTAGCTGTATGGAAAATGGACAGGGAGATAATTAGCTGTATGGGGGATGGCCAGGCAGATAACTAGCTATATGGAGGATGGACAGGCAGATAACTAGCTTTATGGAGGGTGGACAGGGAGATAACTAGCTGTATGGAGGATGGACAGGCAGATAACTAGCTGTATGGAGGATGGCCAGACAGATAACTAGCTGTGTGGAGGATGGACAGGGAGATAACTAGCTGTATGGAGGATGGACAGGGAGATGACTAGCTATATGGAGGATGGACAGGCAGATACCTAGCTGTATGGAGGATGAACAGGGAGATGACTAGCTATATGGAGGATGGACAGGCAGATACCTAGCTGTATGGAGGATGAACAGGGAGATAACTAGCTATATGGAGGATGGACAGACAGATAACTAGCTGTATGGAGGATGGCCAGGCAGAAACCTAGCTGTATGGATGATGGCCAGGCAGATAACTAGCTGTATGGAGGATGGCCAGGCAGATAACTAGCTGTATGGAGGATAGACAGGGCAGATAACTAGCTGTATGGGGGATGGCCAGGCAGATAACTAGCTGTATGGGGGATGGCCAGGCAGATAACTAGCTGTATGGAGGATTGACAGGCAGATAACTAGCTGTATGGAGGATTGACAGGCAGATAACTAGCTATTTGGAGGATGGCCAGGCAGATAACTAGCTGTGTGGCTGATGGACAGGGAGATAAGTAGTTGTATGGAGCATGGAGCGGGAGATAACTAGCTGTATGGGGGATGGCCAGGATGATAATTAGCTGTATGGAGGATGGACAGACAGATAACTAGCTGTATGGAGGATGGACCGGCAGATAACTAGCTGTATGGAGGATGGACAGGCAGATAACTAGCTGTATGGAGGATGGACAGGGAGATAACTAGCTGTATGGAGGATGGACCGGCAGATAACTAGCTTTATGGAGGGTGGACAGGGAGATAACTATCTGTATGGAGCATGGACAGGCAGATAACTAGCTGTATGGAGGATGGCCAGACAGATAACTAGCTGTATGGAGGATGGACAGGCAGATAACTAGCTGTATGGAGGATGGACAGGGAGATAACTAGCTGTATGGAGGATGGCCAGGCAGATAACTAGCTATATGGAGGATGGACAGGCAGATAACTAGCTGTATGGAGGACGGACAGGCAGATAACTAGCTGTATGGAGGACGGACAGGGAGATAACTAGCTGCATGGAGGATGGACAGGCTGATAACTAGCTGTATAGAGGATGGACAGGCAGATAACTAGCTGTATGGAGGACGAACAGGGGGATAACTAGCTGTATGGAGGACGGACAGAGAGATAACTAGCTGCATGGAGGATGGACAGGCAGATAACTAGCTATATGGAGGATGGACAGGCAGATGCCTAGCTGTATGGAGGATGGACAGGCAGATAACTAGCTGTATGAAGGATGGCCAGGCAGATAACTAGCTATATGGAGGATGGACAGGCAGATAACTAGCTGTATGGAGGATGGACAGGCAGATAACTAGCTGTATGGAGGATGGCCAGGCAGATAACTAGCTATATGGAGGATGGCCAGGGAGATAACTAGCTGTATGGAGGATGCCCAGGCAGATAACTAGCTGTAGGGAGGATGAACAGGCAGATAACTAGCTGTAGGGAGGATGGACTGGCAGATAACTAGCTATATGGAGGATGGACAGGCAGATACCTAGCTGTATGGATGATGGCCAGACAGATAACTAGCTGTATGGGGAATGGACAGGCAGATAACTAGCTGTATGGAGGATGGACAGGGAGATAACTAGCTGTATGGAGGATGGCCAGGCAGATAACTAGCTATATGGAGGATGGACAGGCAGATAACTAGCTGTATGGAGGACGGACAGGCAGATAACTAGCTGTATGGAGGACGGACAGGGAGATAACTAGCTGCATGGAGGATGGACAGGCAGATAACTAGCTGTATGGAGGATGGACAGGCAGATAACTAGCTGTATGGAGGATGGACAGGCAGATAACTAGCTGTATGGAGGATGGACAGGGAGATAACTAGCTGTATGGAGGATAGACAGGGCAGATAACTAGCTGTATGGGGGATGGCCAGGCAGATAACTAGCTGTATGGAGGATGGGCAGGCAGATAACTAGCTGTATGGATGATGGACAGGGAGATAAGTAGCTGTATAGAGGATGGACAGGCAGATAACTAGCTTTATGGAGGGTGGACAGGCAGATAACTAGCTGTATGGGGGATGGCCAGGCAGATAACTAGCTGTATGGAGGATGGGCAGGCAGATAACTAGCTGTATGGATGATGGACAGGGAGATAAGTAGCTGTATAGAGGATGGACAGGCAGATAACTAGCTTTATGGAGGGTGGACAGGCAGATAACTAGCTGTATGGAGGATGGACAGGCCGATAACTAGCTGTATGGAGGATGGACAGGGAGATAACTAGCTGTATGGAGGATGGACAGGGAGATAACTAGCTGTATGGAGGATGGACAGGCCGATAACTAGCTGTATGGAGGATGGACAGGGAGATGACTAGCTGTATGGGGGATGGACAGGCAGATAACTAGCTGTATGGAGGATGGCTAGGCAGATAACTAGCTGTATGGATGATGGACAGGGAGATAAGTAGCTGTATAGAGGATGGACAGGCAGATAACTAGCTTTATGGAGGGTGGACAGGCAGATAACTAGCTGTATGGAGGATGGACAGGGAGATAACTAGCTGTATGGAGGATAGCCAGGCAGATAACTAGCTGTATGGAGGATGGCCAGGCAGATAACTAGCTGTATGGAGCATAGCCAGGCAGATAACTAGCTGTATGGAGCATGGACAGGGAGATAACTAGCTGTATGGAGGATGGACAGTCAGATAACTAGCTGTATGGAGCATGGACAGGGAGATAACTAGCTGTATGGAGCATGGACAGGGAGATAACTAGCTGTATGGAGCATGCCCAGGCAGATAACTAGCTGTATGGAGGATGGACAGGCAGATAACTAGCTGTATGGAGGATGGACAGGCAGATAACTAGCTGTATGGAGGATGGACAGGCAGATAACTAGCTGTATGGAGGATGGACAGGAAGATAACTAGCTGTATGGAGGATGGACAGGCAGATAACTAGCTGTATGGATGATGGACAGGGAGATAACTAGCTGTATGGAGCAAGGACAGGGAGATAACTAGCTGTATGGGGGATGGCCAGGCAGATAACTAGCTGTATGGAACATGGGCAGGGAGATAACTAGCTGTAGGGAGGATGGCCAGGCAGATAACTAGCTGTATGGAGGATGGACAGGCAGATAACTAGCTATATGGAGGATGGACAGGCAGATAACTAGCTGTATGGAGGATGAACAGGATGATAACTAGCTATATGGAGGATGGCCAGGCAGATAACTAGCTATATGGAGGATGGCCAGGGAGATAACTAGCTGTATGGAGGATGCCCAGGCAGATAACTAGCTGTAGGGAGGATGAACAGGCAGATAACTAGCTGTAGGGAGGATGGACTGGCAGATAACTAGCTATATGGAGGATGGACAGGCAGATACCTAGCTGTATGGAGGATGGACAGGCAGATAACTAGCTGTATGAAGGATGGCCAGGCAGATAACTAGCTATATGGAGGATGGACAGGCAGATAACTAGCTGTATGGAGGATGGACAGGCAGATAACTAGCTGTATGGAGGATGGACAGGCAGATAACTAGCTGTATGGAGAATGGCCAGGTAGATAACTAGCTGTATGGAGGATGGACAGGCAGATAACTAGCTGTATGGAGGATGGGCAGGCAGATAAGTGGTTGTATGGAGGATGGGCAAGCTGGCTGTATGAAGAATAAACGGTGGATAACTAGCTGGACTTTAGCCAGACAGAGGGTTAGGCCAGGGATAACTGCAGCATTTGGTTAGATTTCAGGGGGATCATTAACCAATGGATAGATAGACAAGCAGATAAGTGGTAGCAAGGAGAATTGATGAAGGACAGGCAGGTAGCTAGTTGGATGGGGACAAACAGGCGAAAATCTAGCTGTGGATAACTAACCAGGTGGATTAATAGACAGGTAAATAATGTACAGGGTAAAGGATGGACAAGAGAAACTGACGGATAACTAGCCAGGTGGATGCATAGTCAGGCAAATGGAGTATAGAGGCATATAACTAGTCAGATGGAGATTAGACGGGCAGATAACTTGCCAGGTGGGAATTGGAGAGGCAGATAACTAGCCAGATGGAGGACAAACACAAAAGTAATTAGCCAAGTGGATGGAAAGACGGGAAGATAACTAGCTAAATCAAGATTATAAAGGAAGATAACTACTCAGATGCAAATTAGACAGGCAGAAAACTAGCCAGATGTAAATTAGACAGGCAGATAACTAGCCAGATGTAAATTAAACAGGCAGATATCTAGCCAGACAGATTACAGGGGGATATTTCTGGATATATTGATGTGCGCCTGTCAGTGAGAGCCATTTCATTTGTGCCTTTCACTGCAGTACAGTCAGGCCTCTGGGTCATTAGATAATTGATTAATTAGTGGTGGGAACATGGGGAGAATCATAGGAAACTGTGATGAGCCTCTGCAGTCTGTGCTGTGACTTCACTTTCACAATTCTGTTGCATGCAGCAAAAGTAGATAGTTTACTAGAAAGAAAGAAAGATGGATAACTAACTTAAAAGGGAGATGCCTAAAACCCACAGGAAGATCCTCTGATGCTCTGGTGAGCCTGTCCTACACTGAACATATTTTATAGTTCATGAGTATCATTCAGAACGTGGATACAGAACTGCAACTACAAAATTACAGTATTCTGTATCAGGTGTCCAGCTCACCAAAACCATAAAACGTAACATTTAATATTTCCATTAAAAAACATACATGTCCTGTGTGAGGTGCAGTCCCGTCTCGCCCCCCTCAAAAGGTGACACGTTTCGGGGTAAGATACCCCTTAATCATACCTCTACCTTTGAGTTTTGTGACTGTTTAAAGTGAACCAACACCCAGGGGGGATCGGCCCGGGAATCTATAAGACCAGATCCCTCCCCACGGGGCATCCGGAGACCCCGCAGGAAGCCCAGAAACCTTACCTTAACCCCATTCCAATGGCGCATGCTCGGGCCGCGGCCGCGTCTCGTGCTTCCCTCTAGCAGGGCGTGCACCCGCGCCGGCTGTTTGTGAATGGCCGGCCCGGACGCGCTCCCTGTTAGAGGGAAGCGCGAGACGCGCGTTCCAGCGGTGGTTGGACGCCGCTTGTACATGCATACCACAGCGGCTCTGAGCACTCTGATTGGACAAGCGCCCGCGTAGGAGCGTGGTGAGGTGAGTGTTTCCAGGCGTTTTGGGGGGTTTCACACAGCGGGGCACCCCCGATCGGGGAAAATCCTGGGTGTTGGTCCACTTTAACAAAATGACAGTGCCGGCATTTGTGTAGCATAAGGGGGAGACTTCAGGAGAGCCAGAGAGGAGAGACATGGTGCGAGTAGGGTGAGCCATATTATGTGTGCTATTGCCTGAATGGGAGATGAATTGATAAAGGTTGATAGATGATAGATAGATAGATAGATAGATAGATAGATAGATAGATAGGCAGGCAGATGGGTGGATGATTTATGAACGGATGTAAAGAAAAAGCATAGATGGATAGATAGGGAGTTGGAGAGACAGGGGGGATAGAGGGATGCATATGTGGAGGATAGCTGGAGAGAGAGAGATAGACAGATAGAGGGATAGGTAAATGGATAGATAGATAAACAGAAAGCGGGAGGGAAGGATGAATAAATGGAGGTGGTTGGAGGAAGGAGGGAATGGATAGGGGTATTGATAAAGTGATAGGTGGATGGATGAATAGATAGCCAGGTAGATGGAGGATTACAGAGTGAGAGGGGGATAGAGGGATGCATATATGGAAGATAGCAGGAGAAAAAGAGAGAGATAGGCAGATAGATAGATAGATAGATAGATAGATATGAGATAGATATGGGATAGATAGATACATAGATAGATACATAGATAGATACATAGATAGATACATAGATAGATACAAAGTGGGAGGGAGGGATTGATAAATAGAGGGATAGGTAAATGGATAGATAAAAAGCGGGAGGGAATGATAGATAGATGGAGGTGGTTGAAGGAAGGAAGGGATAGAGGTATCGATAAAGGGATGGGTGGGATGGATGTATAAATAGCCAGGTAGATGGATGATTACAGAGAGAGAAGGGGGGCGACAAACAGATGAATGGATAGCTGAATAGCTGGATGGAGCGATAACTAGACAGATGGAGGGCTGGGTAGATGGATAGTGGAAGGGATAGATGGATAGCAGTGGAGTAAATGAATATGATGAGCATTAAATAGGGCCCTGACAAGGCTCACGCAGTAAACTTTTTAACTCAATTGAATGCAGCCAAAAAAAGAAAGACTGAAACAGTAGAGACACGCGGTGCTTCCTTTCTCTAAATGATGAAGTGAGCACAAATATGATAAATAAGGTGCAGAAGCAGCAATGATGCCAGCAATGATACCTCTGGGGATTAAGGCATAGATAGATGAACATGGGGAATTCGAAGATGAAAAGATAGATGGGTAGACAGATGAATTGGTGGAGGGATGGGTAGAGAGAGGAAGCGATAACACGAGAATTGATAGATTGATATTTAAATTGATTAGGAATAGAATGATAAGAATCTAGAGGGAGGGATGGATGGATGAATAAATAGGGGGGATTGATAGACATTGATAGGAACATGGGTGTCTGGAGGGGTCGGAGCGGTGAACTGTCCACCTATAGCAGCCTGCAATGTCATGGGATAGTCACGTTGATCATCAGATACCAGCAATGCTGCTCACAAATACCGTGGTGTAGCACGGTGATAGTTGGAGTTGGTTGGAAGAAGGAAGGAAGGGGTAGAGGTATCGATAAAGGGATGGGTGGGATGGATGAATATATAGCCAGGTAGATGGATGATTACAGAGAGAAGGGGGGCGACAAACAGACAGATGAATGGATAGCTGAATAGCTGGATGGAGAGATAACTAGACAGATGGAGGGCTGGGTAGATGGATAGTGGAAGGGATAGATGGATAGCAGTGGAGTAAATGAATATGATGAGCATTAAATTGGGCCCTGTCAAGGCTCACGCAGTAAACTTTTTAACTCAATTGAATGCAGCTAGAAAACAAAAGACTGAAACAGTAAAGACACGCAGTGCTTCCTTTCTCTATAAGTGAGCACAAATATGATAAATAACGTGGAGAAGCAACAAAGATGGGGATTAAGGAATAGATAGATGAACATGGGGAATTCAAAGATGAAGGATAGCTGGGTAGACAGATGGATTGGTGGAGGGATGGGTAGAGGGAGGAAGCGAAGCGATAACAAGAGAATTGATAGATTGATATTTAAATTGATTAGGAATAGAATTATTAGAATCTAGAGGGATGGATGGATGGATGAAGGAATAGGAGGGATTAATAGACATTGATAGGAATATGGGTGTCTGGAGGGGTTGGAGCGTTGACCTGTCCATGTATCGATGTCATGGGATAATCGCGTTGATCATTGGATACCAGCAATGCTGCTCACAAATACCGTGGTGTAGCACGAAACATAACGCAGTGCTGGATAGAGGGATTGACGGACACCTTGGAGGAGAGGCGATGAATTGATGGGCAGATGATGGAGGCTGATCAGCTTGCTATTCCATGCAGGCAGCTCAATGGGTCATTACTCAGTGCGATGTATAATCAGCTAGATGATACAATATCGATTAGTGATTAGATCTGATCCGTCCTTGGCTCTCAGCAGGGCATGTAAATGAGTGATATGTGGCCCTATGGGCAGGCTAGAAGGTGACCTTGTCCTTTCCTGGCTCATCCCGTCAGTGACCCCCCAGGGCATTGCTCCGCACCTGGCATCCCCTGCCCCCCCTCCCATCCCCTCTTACCTCTCACTGCAGCCAGGAGCAGACACAGAAGCCCTGCAGGAATCATGGTGACAGCCGGCTGAGGAAAATGCTGCAATGGCTCCTTGCTGAAGATCCCTGCTCGAAACACAAAGGGACACGGAGGTTAGTGGAAGGGGAGACACAGGAGGCAGATTACAGCTCTCAGATTAATGGCATTAGCAGCATCAGCAGCATCACCTTCCTCCCTCCCCTGCTGTTGCTGCTGCTGCCTCTCTGGGTGCCTACTGAGCACTGCAGCACAAGCCTATATATATATATATACTATATGCCAGAGCCGGGGAAGTGATGTCATACACCCCCCACCCCCTCCAGATCAGGCAAGGTGGAGGTAGCGGCAAGCTCTCGAGCGAGGAGGGGGTGCTCCATAATGATAGGTGAGCCCAGGCTGGGAGGACACCTGGCTTACTGCCATCACATGACAGGGAAAATAGGCGAATATATGGAGAGCCTCACAAAGCGCAGATGTGGATAGGGCACCAGTGACTCTGAATTCAGATAAAAATGACTTAATAAAGAGCTGGGGTATAGATAAGATATGGGGGTAGAGCAGTGGCATTAGAGCCAGGGCCGGCTCCAGGTTTAACACTAACGTAGCATTGGGTGAATGCCGGGCGCACTATATGAAAAACATTTTTAAAAAGAAATGTAATGTTAGAACAAGGGGGCACAACCAGAAGCAAGTTGGGGGAAAGATCAGGAGCAATGTTAGAAAATATTATTTTACAGAAAGAGTAGTAGATGCTTGGAAAGAACAAAGAACATACAGTATACGCATAAGATACAGAGAACATACAGTATATACACATAAGATAAAGAGAACATACAGTATACACATAAGATACAGAGAACATACAGTATATACACATAAGATACAGAGAACATACAGTATACACATAAGATACAGAGAACATACAGTATACACATAAGATAAAGAGAACATACAGTATGCATATAAAATAAAGAGAACATACAGTATACACATAAGATAAAGAGAACATACAGTATACATATAAGATAAAGAGAACATACAGTATACACATAAGATAAAGAGAACATACAGAATACACATAAGATACAGAGAACATACAGTATACATATAAGATAAAGAGAACATACAGTATACACATAAGATAAAGAGAACATACAGTATACATATAAGATAAAGAGAACATACAGTATACACATAAGATAAAGAGAACATACAGTATACACATAAGATAAAGAGAACATACAGTATATACACAAGATACAGAGAACATACAGTATATACACAAGATACAGAGAACATACAGTATATACATAAGATACAGAGAACATACAGTATATACACAAGATACAGAGAACATACAGTATATACATAAGATACAGAGAACATACAGTATACACATAAGATAAAGAGAACATACAGTATACACATAAGATACAGAGAACATACAGTATACACATAAGATAAAGAGAACAAACAGTATACATAAAATACAGAGAACATACAGTATATACACAAGATACAGAGAACATACAGTATACACATAAGATACAGAGAACATACAGTATATACATAAGATACAGAGAACATACAGTATATACATAAGATACAGAGAACATACAGTATACACATAAGATACAGAGAACATACAGTATACACATAAAATACAGAGAACATACAGTATACACATAAGATACAGAGAACATGCAGTATATACATAAGATAAAGAGAACATACAGTATACACATAAGATAAAGAGAACAAACAGTATACACATAAGATAAAGAGAACATACAGTATACACACAAGATACAGAGAACATACAGTATATACACAAGATACAGAGAAAATACAGTATATACATAAGATACAGAGAACATACAGTATACACATAAGATAAAGAGAACATACAGTATACACACAAGATACAGAGAACATACAGTATATACATAAGATACAGAGAACAAACAGTATACACATAAGATAAAGAGAACATACAGTATACACACAAGATACAGAGAACATACAGTATATACACAAGATACAGAGAACATACAGTATATACATAAGATACAGAGAACATACAGTATACACATAAGATAAAGAGAACATACAGTATACACATAAGATACAGAGAACATACAGTATACACATAAGATACAGAGAACATACAGTATACACATAAGATACAGAGAACATACAGTATACACATAAGAGACAGAGAACATGCAGTATATACATAAGATACAGAGAACATACAGTATATACATAAGATACAGAGAACATACAGTATATACATAAGATACAGAGAACATACAGTATACACATAAGATACAGAGAACATACAGTATACACATAAGATACAGAGAACATACAGTATACACATAAGATACAGAGAACATACAGTATACACATAAGATACAGAGAACATACAGTATACACATAAGATACAGAGAACATACAGTATACACATACGGACAGACTAGATGGAGCGTATGGTCTCCTTCTGCCGTCAACCTTCTATGTTTCTATATATATGAAAGTCAATCTGGTGAGCGCCACTAATAGCGCCCTGTAGCGTCACATGTATCACTAGCGGTGGGTCAGTGTAACGCGCCGGTGCTCTATGTTCAGCAGCACCATGTAGCACCTGTCGCTCAGCAGCGTTATCCCATACATTTCAATGGGGTTTATTTGCTTGTGTATTTTAGGATTTTAGGATCAAATTATTGTGTGACATCTCCTGCCCAGCAACCAAACATTTATATTGTTATATAATAATAATAATAATATAATGATAAATATATATATTATAATAATATAATAATAATAATATATATTATTATATATATTATATTGTTATATTTAGGGGTTTATTCATCAAGGGATAGCAGCAGGTAGTGCCTCGTAGTGACAGGCAGTGTCTGGTGAACGCCGGGCGCTGTACGCAATACCACATTTATCAATGCGATTCTGGTGAGCGACTCTTACAGCGTCACGTAGCGAGCGATTCATCATCACAGACGGCTCAGCGTATGTGGCACGCGCCCTTTAGAAGATTGGTTAAGCCAGATTATATGCTTGTCTGAATAAGTGAGTTTTAAGGGCGCCTTTGAAGGATTTGAGGGTTGTGGCGTGGCGGATTGGGTGGGGGAGGGCATTCCAGAAGATTGAAGTTGCACGTGAGAAGTCCTGGAGGCGGGCGTGAGAGGAGGTGACCAGGGTGGAGGACAGGAGGAGGTCGGCAGCAGAGCGGAGGCTGCGTCTAGGTTGATATTGTTGGATTAGAGGTGAGATGTAGGGAGGGGCCTGGTTGGAGAGAGCTTTGTATGCGAGAGTTAGAGTTTTGAACAGGATTCGCTGTGGGACTGGCGGCCAGTGTAGGGATTGGCAGAGAGGCGCAGAACTGGAGGAGCGAGAGGAGAGATGGATGAGGCGAGCAGCAGAGTTCAGGATAGATTGGAGGGGTGCCAGTCTGTTAGTTGGTAAGCCACAAAGAAGGATGTTGCAGTAATCCAGACGGGATATGACCAGGGCGTGCACTAACATTTTAGTGGTGTCAGGTGAGAGGAAGGGACGGATGCGGGAGATGTTTTGTGGAGGCGACAGGAGGTGGCCAGGGAGTGAATATGTGGTTTGAAAGTGAGGGCAGAGTCCAGAGTGACTCCCAGGCACCGAGATTGGGGAGTTGCTGTTATTGTGTAATTGGTGACAGAAATAGACGTGTTAGAGAGGGGAGGGGAGTTAGATGGTGGGAAAATGACCAGTTCTGTCTTGTCCATGTTTAGCTTGAGGTAGCGAGATGACATGAATGAAGAAATAGCTGAGAGGCAGTTAGGGAGGCGAGATAGGAGAGAGGAGAGATTGGGGCCTGAGAGATATATCTGAGTGTCATCCGCATAGAAGTGGTATTGGAAGCCTAGTGAAGTTATAAGTTTGCCAAGGCCATAGGTGTAGACTGAGAAAAGTAGGGGGACTGTGTTAGAATAGGATACACTGAATGATCTGTCAGAGAGGTAAGAGGTGAGCCAAGAGAGTGCAAGACCTTGAACCCCAAGAGAGGAGAGAATATCAAGAAGCAGAGAGTGGTCGACAGTGTCAAAGGCTGAGGAGAGGTCAAGAAGGATGAGGATGGAGTAGTGACCTTTGCTTTTGGCAGTGAGCAGATCATTGGTGACTTTGGTGAGGGCAGTTTCAGTGGAGTGGTTACGGCGGAATCCTGATTGTAAGGGGTCAAATAAGTTGTTAGTGGATAAGTATTGTGCCAGTTCTGAGTGGACATGTTGTTCAAGAAGTTTGGAGGAGAAAGGGAGTAGTGAGATAGGGCGGTAGCTGGAGAGGGCAGAGGGGTCGACAGAGGGTTTCTTGATTATCGGAGTAATAACTGCATGTTTGTAGGAAGAAGGAAAGGTGCCAGTAGAGAGAGAAAGGTTGAATATGGAGGTTAAGGCTGGAGTGAGGGATGGAGACAGTTGAGGAATAAGGTGGGATGGAATAGGATCGAGGGAGAAGGTAGTCAGGTGGGCCCTAGAAATGAGAGAGGTTAGTCCAGGCTCACTTATTGGAGTGAAGAAAGTAAGAGAGTAAGGCGGGGGGATTGTTTGAAGTGGTGAGGGATTCTGAGGGGCAAAGCCAAGTCGAATGTTGTCAATTTTTTCTTTGAAGAATGTAGAAAATTCTTCTGCTGTTATTTGGGAGGTTGGAGGAGGAGTTGGTGGGCAGAGTAAGGAACTGAAAGTGTTGAAGAGTTGTTTGGGGTTCCGGGCTTGTGCAGAAATCAGTGAGGAGAAATAAGCTTGCTTAGCAGATGAAAGGGCCGTCCTGAGTTCCTGAAGGGCTTGTTTATAGAATAGAAAGTCATGATTGGCTTTGGTTTTCCTCCATTGCCGTTCAGCAGCTCGAGACAGCTGTTTCAATCTGGCTGTGCTTGCATTTAGCCAGGGTTGGGGGTTTTTGGTGCGGGACGGCTATAGGTGAGGGGGGCGACAAAGTCCAGAGCTGAGGAGAGAGTATTATAGTAGTGTGATGATGCAGCGTCTATGTCCGTGAATGAGGTCAAGGTCTGAAGAGGTTGAAGTGAGGCAGAAAAGGACTGAAGATCTAGGTTTCTTAAGTCCCTGCGTTGAATTGTAGGTTTGCAGGCATTGGGGAGAGGGTCATAGTCAGCAGATTATGATCAGAGAGGGGGAGCAAGGATGATGAGAGGTTTGATAAAGAGCAGAGGTTAGTGAAGAGGAGGTCAATTGTGTGGCCGTCTTTGTGGGTGGGTGCAGTTGCTTTAGGCCGAAAGATGAGGTTAGTGACAGTAGTCTGGTGGCAGCAGGGTTGCAAGTGTCAACACATATGTTGAAGTCACCCATGATGATTGCAGGGGTGTCTGTGGACAGAAACTGAAGGAGCCAGGTAGAAAAGTGGTCGAGGAAAAGAGTAGTAGTTCCAGGAGGGCGGTAGATGACTGCGATTTTCAGGTTACAGGGAGAATATACGCAGACACAGTGAACTTCAAAAGATGAGAAGGATAGAGATGGCAAGGCAGGGAGTGGGTTAAAGGAAGAGGGGTTGGATAGAAGGATGCCGACACCCCCACCCTGTTTGTTGTTGGATCTGGGGGTGTGGCTGAGATGTAGTCCCCCATGTGAGAGGGCAGCGGGTGAAGCTGTGTCTGATGGGGTAAGCCATGTTTCTGTGAACCCCATGAAGGCAAAAGAGTTAGAGAGAAACAGGTTGTGAATATAGGGGAGTTTATTGCGCACTGAGCGTGCATTCCACAGTGCGCAGGTGACAGTGGCGGGAAGGGATGGGGAGGGAGTAAGATGAATCAGATTAGATGAGTTACGTGTGTATCCAGGTTTAACACGGTTGCAGACTTTTGGCTTTGATAAAAAGGGAAACGTTCTGGAGGAGGGGGGTGGAGAGTGGGCCTGGATTAGGACTGATGTCACCAGCGGCAAGTAAGAGTAAAAGGAGAGAGAAGAGATGGTTGTGGCTTTTGAGGGGGGAATAATGTGTCTTGTGCTTGGATGTAGAGGTGGTGTGTGATTTTGCCAAGGAAAAGAATTAGTGAGCAGAGAGGTAGGGGGAGGAGAGCAGAGAGGGGGAGATATATAGGGACTTACCAGGAGCAGGGGGGTACTGTAAGCCTAGGATTCTGAGGCTAAGAGGAAGCATTGTGATGAGATAAAAGGTGATCATTTTAGTTGATGCTGGGCTAATCAGACAATCCGGTGCAGGTTTCCTTACGGTTTCATTCAGGTTAAACTCACTGCAGACTTAGGCCCTTATTTAACAAGGGATAGCGCCAGGTAGCGACTGGTGAGCGACCGGTAATGACAGGCACCGCCACGAGAACGCTGGCTCCCCACCACAATCACACATTTATCAAGCCGATCCTGCTTAGCGACTGAGATAGCGCCATATAGCGACTCATTCATCATTATTCCAGCCTCACCCCACAGCGCCAGCGTCCGACCTTGAACAGCGACAGGTATGACCTCTCGCTACCTGGCGCTCTCCAATGCATTTCAATGGAACAATCTTTAAATATTCATAATTCATTGTTATTAATGTTTTTTTTTTTTTTTTTTTAAATGTGAAAAATTCTGTGACCACTTCTGCAATGTTAGATCATTTTTTTAAGGTAAAAAAAAAAAAAAATTTGTGCAGAATTGATATTACAGGTCTGATATTAATGTATTCATATTACAAAATGTTTTTAGAAACTTGTTTTTTTTTGTTTCCAAAAATATGGTTGTTTGGGGGTTAAAAAACTACTTTTAACCCATCGCCGCCAGCGCTCTGGGGTTTAAACAAGCATTTCACAGAGCGAGAATTTTTTGAGCGGGATTTGTTAATGAATATGGTGGGAGCCGGTCGCTATGGCCATTCGCTATCATGCGCACCCATACAGCGCGGAACCTGTCAAATAGCGACTCCTCACCCAATATTCAACATTACTGCACACCGACTGAGTCGCTGTCAACAACCGAACAACGGCCAAGCACAGCGACTACTAGCGGGCGCTGTGAAAATACTGCTACAGTCGCTCAACTGTTGCTACCTGGCGCTAATACTGAATCGGCCTCCCCGAAGGAGTCAGACTTGGAAAGGAGTTTGAATTGCAGCCACTGCCACTCAATATGGACAGTCTCTAAGTGCCTTTGATTAGGGTGGGGCTAGGTTAGTCCTAAAAGTTTGGTCAGGGAGGGCACATAAGGTAATAAAACATCAAATGGAATGTTGCTAGATGCTATGGGTCAGTGAACACACAAGGGGCAATATTGGTCAGTTTAAGAGGCCGATTCATTAATAGCGCCAGGTAGCGACAGATGAGCGCCAGTAGCGTGATTTTCACAGCGCCAGCTAGTATTCGCTGTGCTTGGCCGGGGTTTGCTTGTTGACAGCGACTCAGTCGGTATGCGGTAATGTTGAATACGGGCTTAGGGGTCGCTGTTTCACAGGTTCAGCGTTGTATGGGTGCGCCTGACAGCGAATGGCCAGAGCGAACGGCTTGCTGCAGATTCATTAACAAATCACGCTCCGAATTTGTTCGCGCTGTGAATTCCTTGTTTAAACCCCAGAGCGCTGGCGGCGATGGATTTAAAATAGTTTTTAACCCCCAAACAACCATATTTTTTGATTGTAAAATTATACAAGTTTTTATAAACATTTTGTAATATGAATACATTAATATCAGACCTGTAATATCAATTCTGCACAAAATCATTTTTTTTTTTTACCTTAAAAAAAAATCCTAACATTGCAGAAGTGGTCACAGAATTTTTGGCCTTTAAAAAAAATTAAAAAACCATTAATAGCAATTAATTATGATTAGTTAAAGATTGCTCCATTGAAATGCATTGGACATCGCCAGGGAGCGACAGGTCATACCTGGCGCTGTGATGGGATTAGCAGCGGCGCTGTTCGTTGCAGTCGGCTACATGATGAATCCCGCGGTAGCTGTCGCTCTCGCCGGCGCTAGCCTCATTTAGCGTGATAAATGCGTCATTGTGGCCGACGCCGGGCGTACTTGAGTCGGTAGCCGCCGTTAGCTGGCGGGACCTGGCGCTCGTCAGACACTACCTGGCGCTATCGCTTGATGAATAAGGGCATCAGTATAGGAGATAGTAACAGATGATAGTATCACACATATAGATATGGGCAGGGGAACCAGATGGGGCATTCAAAATAATCACATAACTCTTAAATAAGGCGTATGCACAATTCAGATGACAAGGGAAAAATCACGTTTTAAATAGTGAATCTGATGAGAGGATGGCAGCAGGTTTAACACAGGCAGGAAAGGGTTAAAAGTTGCTGGTGAGCTCAAAATGCGTACCTGTGAATGAGAGAGGAGACATATCAGAATGCAGGTGGTGGTGATATGGAGGAAGAGATGAATATGGTGTGACCAGTCGCTACTGTTCGCTCCCATATAGCGCTGTACTGGTGTTATAGCGACTCACACATCAAATTCATCAATGCCGGGCAGGCGATCGGTAACAGCGAACCATGGCCGATCACAGCAACCACTAGCGGTCGCTCTTAGCACCTCTGTACAGACGCTCATCTGCCGATACCTGGCGCTAGTAATGAATCAGCCTGTTAGATTTTTTTATGCAGAATTAGTCGGCCATTGCAGTGTCATTGTTACAGTGTTAAATCAACGTCATTCCATATGTTTTCGCTCTGGTGCTGGTGAATATGTGTTGAGACTTTTTTGATACAGCGCCCGGCGCTTGATGCTAGAGCGCCCAGTATTAGAGAGCTGACGCTGGATTTGATTGGTGGTTTAATGGTGTTTGCTTTTGTTAAATATGGGCTTCAGCGCCGAGCGTTAGACGCACTTAACTAGCGCTACCTATCGGTCACTGCAGAGCTGTCCTGTTGTTATATGTGGCTTTGCTCGGGGCATATGCATTAACTGAGAGAAAGTGCTTCTACAGCGCCCTCCAGACATCACATTTATCAATGCTACAGCATCACTTGTCCGCCCGCTACGCTAGGTTAAAGCGCCACACACCTGCTCGCAGTGTCCACTAGCGGACACTCGGACAGGCTGATTCATCACTAACGCCAGGTAGCGACAGATGAGCGTCTGTAGCCGGCATTTTCAGAGCGCCCGCTAGTAGTCACTGTGTTCGGCCGTGGGTCCCTACTTCATAGCGACTCAGTCGCTGTGCAGTAATGATGAATACATTGTGAGGAGTTGCTATTTAACCAGTACAGAGCTGTATGGGAGCGCATGTTAGCGACTGCTCATAGCGACCGACTCACACCATATTCAGCAAAAAAACAGCCTCACAAAACTCAGGAGCAGAAAAATGCTTCTCTGAAGCCCAGAGCGCAGGAGGCGGTGTGATTAAAGTCTGTTTTTCGGCATCTATCCACTAGTAACAAAGCGAAAACATATGGAATTACATTGTAACTTGAACACATTAATGGCAGACCTGTAATGTCATTTCTGAAGAAATATATAAAACATGAAAAAACTGCTTTTCCAATGCCAGAAGAGGTCACAGCATTATTTGAGATTTTTTGAAAAAAAAATCAAAAACAAAAACCCAGTTTAAAGAGAAGAAAAGGATCGTCCATTGAAATGTATGGGAGAGCGACAGGTAGCGAGAGGTCATACCTGGCGCTGTGCAAGGCTGAACGCCGGCGCTGTTGACTGGGGCTGGGATAATGATGAATCGGACGCAACATGGTGTTATCCGCTCAACAGATTCTGCTTAATAAATGTGTAATTGCGTGCCGCGTCCGGCGTTCACCTGTCGCTACCTCTCATTAACCAGGCGCTACCTGACGCTATCCCTTCATAAATAAGGCTCTAAGTGCCGCTACACAGATGCTCAAATGGCAATACGTGCCGCTAGTCTTAAAGTGGACCAAAACCCAGCGCGATCGCCACGGGCATCTAAAGGATTCCCGGGGCGATCAATTCCCTCCCCCCGGGCATCCAAAATCAGGATGCCCCGCTGTGTGAAACCCCCCAGTTCGCCCCATACACTTACCTTGTTTCCCGGTCCAATAGCGCATGCGTGAGCCGCGCCCACATCCCCGCTTTCCCTCTATCAGGGCGCGTGCCCGTGCCAGGCATTTGTGAATGGCAAGCTCTGTGTTAGAGGGAAGGGGGGGATGCGGCCGCCAGCGAGAGCTCGGAGCCGCTATCGGCCAACGAGGGCTTAGGCCCTTATATAAGAAGGGATAGGGTCAGGTAGTGGCTGGTTAATGAGAGGTAGCGACAGGTACCGACAGGTGAACGCCGGACACGGCACGCAATTACACATTTATCAAGCAGAATCTGTTTAGCGACTGGGATAGCGCCATGTAGCGTCTGATTCATCATTATCCCAGCCTCAGCGAACAGCGCCAGCGTTCAGCCTTGCACAGCGCCAGGTATGACCTCTCGCTACCTGGCGCTCTCCCATACATTTCAATGGACGATCCTTTTTTTCTCTTTTAACTGGGTTTTTTTTTTTTTCAAAAAATCACAAATAATTCTGTGACCTCTTCTGGCATTGAAAACACAGTTTTTTCAATAATTTCTCATTTTTTATATATTTCCTCAGAAATGACATTACAGCTCTGCCATTAAAGTGTTCATGTTACAATGTCATTCCATATGTTTTCGCTTTGTTACTAGTGGATAGATGCTGGAAAACACACTTTAAACACACCGCCTCCTGCGCTTTGGGCTTCAGAGAAGCATTTTACTGCGCCAGAGATTTGTGAGGCTGTTTTTTTTGCTGAATATGGTGTGAGTCAGTCGCTATGAGCAGTCGCTAACATGCGCTCCCATACAGCGCTGTACTGGTCAAATAGCGACTCCTCACAATGTATTCATCATTACAGCACAGCGACTGAGGCGCTATAAACTAGCGACCCACGGCCGAGCACAGCGACTACTAGCAGGCGCTCTGAAAATGCCGCTACAGACGCTCATCTGTCGCTACCTGGCGTTAGTGATGAATCAGCCTGCCCGTTACATAGTTACATAGTTATTACGGTTGAAAATAGACATATGTCCATCAAGTTCAACCAAGGGTGTTGGGGTAGGGGAAGTTATTTTGTATTTTATTTTATAGGGGAAGCTATTTAGTTTATTTTTTATTTTATTTTTTTACTGATAACCGCTAATAGTAACTGTTAATGTTATTTTCTTCTAAATAAGCATCGAATCCTTTTTTGAAGCTGTCAGCGGTTGATGCTGTAACAAGCTTCTGTGGGAGGCTATTCCATAGATTTATAGTTCTTATGGTAAAAAATGATTGGGTTTTGTTCTACTTTAAAGTCGACCAAAACCCAGGATTTTGACTATCCTGGGTTTTGGTCCTTTCCCCCGGGGTATCCCGATCAGGGATGCCCCGATGTGTGAAACCCCCCAGATCGGCCGTAGAAACTCACATCTTTCCGGTCCTACAGCCCATGGGTGGCCGCTCGTCCAATCAGTACGCTCAGAGCCGCTGACATCATGCCATCTAAAATGGGGTCTAAGGCCAGCGGCTCTGAGCGCGCTGGCGGCCGCATCCCCTGCTTCCCTCTAACAGGGAGCGTGCCCACTCCGACCATTCACAGATGCCTGGTGTGGGCACCACCCTGCTAGAGGGATAGCGGGGATACGGCCCACACATGTGCTTTTGGACCGGGAAGTAAGGTAAGTGTATGGGGCGACCTGGAGGATTTAACAAAGCTAACAAATCTTATAGATTCCCGGGTCGATCATGCTGGGTTTTGGTCCACTTTAAGAACCCTTATTAGCCCCACTCAGGCCCTGGATATGACACACAACACAGGGGCCCCACTGAGACTGGCCAAGGGCCAACATCCCCCATCTGACAAGATTTAAAGCGGTCCTTCACCCTGAATAAGAGTCTATCTTATATGTTTCCCCCACCCTGTAAATACAGATTGCTCACATTAATCCGGACCTTCACCCTGAATAAGAGCCTATCTTGTATGTTTCCCACACCCTGTACATACAGATTGCTCACATTAATCCGGACCTTCACCCTGAATAAGAGCCTATCTTATATGTTTCCCACACCCTGTACATACAGATTGCCCACATTAATCCGGACCTTCACCCTGAAAATTGCCTATCTTGTATGTTTCCCCCACCCTGTACATACAGATTGCCCACATTAATCCGGACCTTCGCCCTGAATAAGAGCCTATCTTATATGTTTCCCACATCCTGTACATACAGATTGCTCACATTAATCCGGACCTTCACCCTGAAAAATAGCCTATCTTGTATGTTTCCCACACCCTGTACATACAGATTGCCCACATTAATCCGGACCTTCACCCTGAATAAGAGCCTATCTTATATGTTTCCCACACTCTGTACATACAGATTGCCCACATTAATCTGGATCCTCAACCCGAGTAAGAGCCTATCTTATATGTTTCCCACACCCTGTAGATACAGATTGCCCACATTAATCCGGACCTTCACCCTGAATAAGAGCCTATCTTATATGTTTCCCACACTCTGTACATACAGATTGCCCACATTAATCCGGACCTTCACCCTGAATAAGAGCCTATATTATATGTTTCCCACACCCTGTACATACAGATTGCTCACAGTAAAAATCATCCTACCTGCATCTACTGCATGTTATGAGCCTTTAAACATCCAAGATGGCGGCTCATGGAACATCAGGCAGCCTGCAAACAGGAAGTGTCTTCTGACTGCTGCTCTGCATTCTGGGATTGCTGACCTTTTCCTGACCCCAGCTCTGCTCTGTCTAAGCAAAGCACAGCTATAACCCGCCCCCTGTACTTTATCCCGCTCTCCTCTCCTCAGTATGTGATGCTTCTGAGTCAAGATGGCGGCGCCCGTATCCTAAAGTCCTGAACTGAGTTGCAGCCCAGTGGGGGAAAGAATAATAAGTAAGTGACTAAAAACTTAAAATATATTACCTTAAGATGCTGGGGTTAAGGGTTTGGGCTTTTCAATAAATCACGGTGAAGGTCCGGTTTAAAGTGCACTTACACCCCCCGCCAGCCCTGGCCGCACTGGTGTTGGGTAGGTAGCGGTAGGTGTCCGTTTGCGTCTCCGGTGACCCCGGCGGGCTCGCTGTACCTGAACATTGCAAAACGCGGAGATTACACTTAATCCGCCTCACCTTGCGTTGCCCCAGGAACGGCCGCGTTTCCATTTATTCAGCACTTTTCTCATTAACTGCGCCTTGTTTGTGCCGCTATCGAGAAATCGCCGTTCCGGGTGGGATTACTGGTAAGTAACGGGCAAAGGGAGCGTACGGCTTACATAACCAGAAACACTTCACAAAAGTGGAAGAAATAAAAAAACATTACGGCGAGGATGAAAACGCGCTGGATCGTCTTGCAGACTGAATCGGATGGCAATGTATGGTGTGTGTGGTTTGATTGAAGCTTTAAAGAGGAACTTTGCAGGCCCTGGAGTCTTTTACTCCAGTCCTTGGGGCATCACAAAATAGCGGGATGCAGCCAGAACGCACAGACGCGGCGAGTGTTATGGGGGGTAACACCCACTCTCTCGCGGAGCCCTCTCCACGTCCGGTCGCATCCCCGCTCACCCCTATCCATGCCCGCGCCCGACCTTCCTGAATGGCCACGCCATAGCTGCCACGGTGGCGGGGGAATTCCCATCCTCGCCGCCGAAGAGAGCCGTGTGGCAGCGAGCGCGGTGACTGCGCGAGCCGCTCACCCAATCAGCGCACACCCAATTCTGCATTGTGGGAGAGGAAGGAAGGTGAGTGAAATGGGGCAACCTGGGGGGGTACACACAACGGGGCATCCCAATTCGGGATATCTGTAAGCGGGGATCGGGCGCTGTAACATAGTAGTAAATATTGAATTGAAAAATCAACAGTCACTGAATTTAAACATGCCTGGGATAAGCACACATCTATCCTAAGATAAAGAGAACATACAGTATACACATAAGATGCAGAGAACATACAGTATACACATAAGATACAGAGAACATACAGTATACACATAAGATACAGAGAACATACAGTATACACATAAGATAAAGAGAACATACAGTATATACATAAGGGCAGAGACCATACAGTATACATATATGATAGAGAACATACAGTATATACATAAGATACAGAGAATATACAGTATACACATAAGATACAGAGAACATACAGTATACACATAAGATACAGAGAACATACAGTATACACATAAGATACAGAGAACATACAGTATACACATAAGGGCAGACTAGATGGAGCATATGGTCTCTTTCTGCCGTCATCCTTCTATGTTTCTAAGTAGTAACCTGGCTGGCATTGGTGAATGTGATGTATGTTGGGCAGTCTAACACCAGTACAGCGCTGCAGTGCGCGAAAGGTAGCGCCAGCTCAGTGCGACCGACTCTCAGCGCTCCACATCATAATTTTCAAAAACTACACACACACAGAGCGTCGGCGCTCTAAATCTGGTCGCTATAGCAGAGAGCGCCAGACGCTGTGTGATGAAAGTCTGTTTTTGAGTACATATCCACCTGTAACAAAGCGAAAACACATGAAATGACATTGTATAACACTGTGACATTAAGGCACTTATTTATTTTATTAAGAAGGGGTAGCGCCTGGTTAATGAGAGGTAGTGACAGGTAGCGACTGGTGAACGCTGGACACGGCACGCAATTACACATTTATCAAGCAGAATCTGTTTAGCGACTGGGATAGCCGGCGTTCAGCCTTGCACGGCGCCAGGTATGACCTTTCGCTACCTGTCGCTCTCCCATACATTTCAATGGACGATCCTTTTCTTCTCTTTAAACAGGGTTTTTTTTTGCAAAAATCACAAATAATTCTGTGACCTATTTTGGCATTGCAAAAGCAGTTTTTCACAATTTTTTAATTTTTTTATATATTTCTTCTATGAGCAGTCGCTAACATGCGCTCCCATACAGCGCTGTACTGGTCAAATAGCGACTCCTCACAATGTATTCACCATTACTGCACAGCAACTGAGTCGCTATGAAGTAGCGACCCATGACTGAGCACAATGAAAATGCCTGCTACAGACGTCATCCCAAATACAAGCAGCGTGTGAGGCATCCCAAATATAGGCAGTGTGTGAGCCATCCCAATAACAGGCAGTGTTTGAGGCAACCCAAATACAGGCAATGTTTGAGGCATCCCAAATACAATCAGCGTGTGAGGCATCCCAAATACAGGCAGCATGTGCTGTCATCCCAAATACAGGCAGCTTGCGAGGCATCCCAAATACAGGCAGCTTGTGAGGCATCCCAAATACAGGCAGCATGTGAGGCATCCCAAATACAGGCAGCATGTGAGGCATCCCAAATACAAGCAGTGGGTGTGGCATCCCAAATACAGGCAGCATGTGAGGCATCCCAAATACATGCAGCGTGTGAGGCATCCCAAATATAGGCAGTGTGTGAGCCATCCCAATAACAGGCAGTGTTTGAGGCATCCCAAATACAGGCAATGTTTGAGGCATCCCAAATACAATCAGCGTGTGAGGCATCCCAAATACAGGCAGCATGTGCTGTCATCCCAAATACAGGCAGCTTGTGAGGCATCCCAAATACAGGCAGCTTGTGAGGCATCCCAAATACAGGCAGCATGTGATGCATCCCAAATACAGGCAGCATGTGAGGCATCCCAAATACAAGCAGTGGGTGTGGCATCCCAAATACAGGCAGCATGTGAGGCATCCCAAATACAGGCAGTGGGTGTGGCATCCCAAATACAGGCAGCATGTGAGGCATCCCAAATACAGGCAGTGTGCAGGCATCCCAAATACAGGCAGCATGTGAGGCATCCTAAATACAGGAGCATGTGCTGGCATCCCGAATACAGGCAGTGTGTGAGGCATCCCAAATACAGGCGTGTGCTGCATCCCAAATACAGGCTGCGTGTGAGGCATCCCAAATACAGGCAGTGTGTGCTGCATCCCAAATACAGGCAGCATGTGAGGCATTCCAAATACAGGCAGCGTGTGAGGAATCCCAAATACAGGCAGCGTGTAAAGCATCCCAAATACAGGCAGTGTGTATGTCATCCCAAATACAGGCAGTGTGTAAAGCATCCCAAATACAGGCAGTGTGTATGTCATCCCAAATACAGGCAGTGTGTGTGGCATCCCAAATACAGGCAGTGTGAGGCATCCCAAATACAGGCAGTATGTGTGGCATCCCAAATACAGGCAGCGTGTAAAGCATCCCAAATACAGGCAGTGTGTATGTCATCCCAAATACAGGCAGCGTGTGAGGCATCCCAAATACAGGCAGCATGTGAGGCATCCCAAATACAGGCAGCATGTGAGGCATCCCAAATACAGGCAGTGTGTGAGGCATCTCAAATACAGGCAGCGTGTGAGGCATCACAAATACATGCAGTGTGAGTGTCATCCCAAATACAGGCAGCATGTGAGGCATCCCAAATACAGGCAGCTTGTGAGGCATCCCAAATACAGGCAGCATGTAAGGCATCCCAAATACAGGCAGCATGTGAGGCATCCCAAATACAGGCAGCGTGTGAGGCAACCCAAATACAGGCAGCATGTGAGGCATCCCAAATATAGGCAGTGTGTGAGGCATCCCAAATACAGGCAGCATGTGAGGCATCCCAAATATAGGCAGTGTGTGAGGCATCCCAAATACAGGCAGTGTGTGAGGCATCCCAAATACAGGCAGTGTGTGAGGCATCCCAAATACAGGCAGTGTGTGAGGTATCCCAAATACAGGCAGTGTGTGAGGCATCCCAAATACAAGCAGCATGTGAGGCATCCCAAATTCAGGCAGCTTGTGAGGTATCTCAAATACAGGCAGTGTGTGAGGCATCCCAAATACAGGCAGTTTGCTGGCATCCTCAATACAGGCAGCGTGTGAGGCATCTCAAATACAGGCAGCGTGTGAGGCAACCCAAATACAGGCAGCATGTGAGGCATCCCAAATATAGGCAGTGTGTAAGGCATCCCAAATACAGGCAGTGTGTGAGGCATCCCCAATACAAGCAGTGTGTGAGGCATCCCAAATACAGGCAGCTTGTGAGGCATCCCAAATACAGGCAGCATGTGAAGCATACCAAATACAGGCAGCGTGTGAGGCATCCCAAATACAGGCAGTGTGTGAGGCATCCCAAATACAGGCAGTGTGTGAGGCATCCCAAATACAGGCAGTGTGTGAGGCAACCCAAATACAGGCAGCATGTGAGGCATCCCAAATATAGGCAGTGTGTAAGGCATCCCAAATACAGGCAGTGTGTGAGGCATCCCCAATACAAGCAGTGTGTGAGGCATCCCAAATACAGGCAGCTTGTGAGGCATCCCAAATACAGGCAGCATGTGAAGCATACCAAATACAGGCAGCGTGTGAGGCATCCCAAATACAGGCAGTGTGTGAGGCATCCCAAATACAGGCAGTGTGTGAGGCATCCCAAATACAGGCAGTGTGTGAGGCATCCCAAATACAGGCAGTGTGTGAGGCATCCCAAATACAGGCAGTGTGTGAGGTATCCCAAATACAGGCAGTGTGTGAGGCATCCCAAATACAAGCAGCATGTGAGGCATCCCAAATTCAGGCAGCTTGTGAGGTATCTCAAATACAGGCAGTGTGTGATGCATCCCAAGTACAGGCAGCGTGTGATGCATCCCAAATACAGGCAGCGTGTGAGGCATCCCAAATACAGGCAGCATGTGAGGCATCCCAAATACAGGCAGCGTGTGTGGCATCCCAAATACAGGCAGCTTGTGAGGCATCTCAAATACAGGCAGTGTGTGAGGCATCCCAAATACAGGCAGCGTGTGAGGCATCCCAAATACAGGCAGCGTGTGAGGCATCCCAAATACAGGCAGCTTGTGAGTCATCTCAAATACAGGCAGTGTGTGAGGCATCCCAAATACAGGCAGTGTGTGATGCATCCCAAATACAGGCAGCGTGTGAGGCATCCCAAATACAGGCAGCATGTGAGGCATCCCAAATACAGGCAGCGTGTGTGGCATCCCAAATACAGGCAGCTTGTGAGGCATCTCAAATACAGGCAGTTTGCTGGCATCCCAAATACAGGCAGTGTGTGATGCATCCCAAATACAGGCAGCGTGTGAGGCATCCCAAATACAGGCAGCATGTGAGGCATCCCAAATACAGGCAGCGTGTGTGGCATCCCAAATACAGGCAGCTTGTGAGGCATCTCAAATACAGGCAGTGTGTGAGGCATCCCAAATACAGGCAGCATGTGAGGCATCCCAAATACAGGCAGCTTGTGAGTCATCTCAAATACAGGCAGTGTTTGAGGCATCCCAAATACAGGCAGTGTGTGAGGCATCCCAAATACAGGCAGTGTGTGAGGCATCCCAAATACAGGCAGTGTGAGGCATCCCAAATACAGGCAGTGTGTGAGGCATCCCAAATACAGGCAGTGGGTGAGGCATCCCAAATACAGGCAGTGGGTGAGGCATTCCAAATACAGGCAGCGTGCTGGCATCCCAAATACAGGCAGTGTGCTGGCATCCCAAATACAGGCAGCATGTGAGGCATCCCAAATACAGGCAGTGTGTGAGGCATCCCAAATACAGGCAGCGTGTGAGGCATCCCAAATACAGGCAGCATGTGAGGCATCCCAAATACAGGCAGCTTGTGTGGCATCCCAAATACAGGCAGCTTGTGAGGCATCTCAAATACAGGCAGTGTGTGAGGCATCCCAAATACAGGCAGCATGTGAGGCATCCCAAATACAGGCAGCTTGTGAGTCATATCAAATACAGGCAGTGTTTGAGGCATCCCAAATACAGGCAGTGTGTGAGGCATCCCAAATACAGGCAGTGTGAGGCATCCCAAATACAGGCAGTGTGTGAGGCATCCCAAATACAGGCAGTGGGTGAGGCATCCCAAATACAGGCAGTGGGTGAGGCATTCCAAATACAGGCAGCGTGCTGGCATCCCAAATACAGGCAGTGTGCTGGCATCCCAAATACAGGCAGCGTGTGAGGCATCCCAAATACAGGCAGTGTGTGAGGCATCCCAAATACAGGCAGCGTGTGTGGCATCCCAAATACAGGCAGTGTGTGTGGCATCCCAAATACAGGCAGTGTGCTGGCATCCCAAATACAGGCAGCGTGTGAGGCATCCCAAATACAGGCAGTGTGTGAGGCATCCCAAATACAGGCAGCGTGTGAGGCATCCCAAATACAGGCAGCTTGTGAGGCATCTCAAATACAGGCAGTGTGTGAGGCATCCCAAATACAGGCAGTGTGTGAGGCATCCCAAATACAGGCAATGTGTGAGGCATCCCAAATACAGGCAGTGGGCGAGGCACCCCAAATACAGGCAGCATGTGAGGCATCCCAAATACAGGCAGTGTGTGTGGCATCCCAAATACAGGCAGTGTGCTGGCATCCCAAATACAGGCAGCGTGTGAGGCATCCCAAATACAGGCAGCATGTGAGGCATCCCAAATACAGGCAGCGTGTGAGGCATCCCAAATACAGGCAGCGTGTGAGGCATCCCAAATACAGGCAGTGTGTGAGGCATCCCAAATATAGGCAGCATGTGAGGCATCCCAAATACAGGCAGCATGAGAGGCATCCCAAATTCAGGCAGCGTGTGAGGCATCCCAAATACAGGCAGCATGTGAGGCATCCCAAATACAGGCAGTGTGTGAGGCATCCCAAATACAGGCAGTGGGCGAGGCATCCCAAATACAGGCAGCATGTGAGGCATCCCAAATACAGGCAGCATGTGAGGCATCCCAAATACAGGCAGCGTGTGAGGCATCCCAAATACAGGCAGTGTGTGAGGCATCCCAAATATAGGCAGCATGTGAGGCATCCCAAATACAGGCAGCATGAGAGGCATCCCAAATTCAGGCAGCGTGTGAGGCATCCCAAATACAGGCAGCATGTGAGGCATCCCAAATACAGGCAGTGTGTGAGGCATCCCAAATACAGGCAGTGGGCGAGGCATCCCAAATTCAGGCAGTGTGCTGGCATCCTAAATTCAGGCAGTGTGCTGGCATCCCAAATACAGGCAGTGTGTGAGGCATCCCAAATACAGGCAGTGGGCGAGGCACCCCAAGTACAGGCAGCATGTGAGGCATCCCAAATACAGGCAGTGTGTGAGGCATCCCAAATACATGCAGTGTGTGTGTCATCCCAAATACAGGCAGTGTGTGAGGCATCCTAAATACAGGCAGTGTGTGTGGCATCCCAAATACAGGCAGTGTGCTGGCATCCCAAATACAGGCAGCGTGTGAGGCATCCCAAATACAGGCAGTGTGTGTGGCATCCCAAATACAGGCAGCGTGTGAGGCATCCCAAATACAGGCAGCATGTGAGGCATTCCAAATACAGGCAGCGTGTGAGGCATCCCAAATACAGGCAGTGTGTGAGGCATCCCAAATACAGGCAGTATGTGAGGCATCCCAAATACAGGCAGCGTGTGAGGCATCCCAAATACAGGCAGTGTGTGAGGCATCCCAAATACAGGCAGTGTGTGAGGCATCCCAAATACAGGCAGTGGGCGAGGCATCCCAAATACAGGCAGTGTGCTGGCATCCCAAATACAGGCAGTGTGCTGGCATCCCAAATACAGGCAGTGTGCTGGCATCCCCAATACAGGCAGTGTCTGAGGCATCCCAAATACAGGCAGTGGGCGAGGCATCCCAAATACAGGCAGTGTGCTGGCATCCCCAATACAGGCAGTGTGTGAGGCATCCCAAATACAGGCAGTGTGTGAGTCATCCCAAATACAGGCAGTGTGCTGGCATCCCCAATACAGGCAGTGTGTGAGGCATCCCAAATACAGGCAGTGTGTGAGGCATCCCAAATATAGGCAGCATGCGAGGCATCCCAAATACAGGCAGCATGAGAGGCATCCCAAATACAGGCAGCGTGTGAGGCATCCCAAATACAGGCAGCATGTGAGGCATCCCAAATACAGGCAGTGTGTGAGGCATCCCAAATACAGGCAGTGGGCGAGGCATCCCAAATACAGGCAGTGTGCTGGCATCCCCAATACAGGCAGTGCGTGAGGCATCCCAAATACAGGCAGTGGGCGAGGCACCCCAAATACAGGCAGCATGTGAGGCATCCCAAATACAGGCAGCATGTGAGGCATCCCAAATACAGGCAGTGTGTGTGAGGCATCCCAAATACAGGCAATGTGTAAAGCACACCGCCACAAAGGTTCCTGACTCTGGCTCCAGTTCATGAATGGGCATGGCATGCGACGCCCACCCACGGGCCGGAACCAGTGTAAGTCAATGGCCTTGGCTGTTGGAGAGCATTGCAACAGTTGTTTACATTGTTGATACAATGTTTTAAAGTGGACCGAAACCAAAATCTTATAGATCCCCAGGCCGATCGATTTCCTCTCCCTGGGGCATCCAAAATCAGGATGCACCACTGTATGAAACCCCCCAGGTCGCCCCATACACTTACCTTGTTTCCCGGGAAGCAGGGGATGCGGCCAGCAGTGCGCTTGGAGGCTCTGGCTTTAGACAAAGGCTTAGACAACGTGACAACAGTGGCTCAGGGAGTGCTGATTGGACGAACGGCGCCGTAGAACCGGGAAGAGGTGAGTGGGCATCGGCGATCTAGGGAGTTTCACACATCGGGGCAACCCCGGGTAAAACTGACAAAACCCAGGATAGTCAAAATCCTCGGTTTTGGTCCACTTTAAGAGCTTTCAGAGCAGTGCTGTGTCATTGCAGAGGATGGATTTTTAGTTCTGGCTCCTCCACCCTGTACATACAGATTGCTCACATTAATTCGGACCTTCACCCTGAATAAAAGTCTATCTTATATGTTTCCCACACCCTGTACATACAGATTGCTCACATTAATCCGGACCTTCACTCTGAATAAGAGCCTATCTTATATGTTTCCCACACCCTGTACATACAGATTGCTCACATTAAAAATCATCCTATCTGCATCTACTGCATGTTATGAGCCTTTAAACATCCAAGATGGCGGCTCATGGAACATCAGGCAGCCTGCAAACAGGATGTGCCTTCTGACTGTGTCGCTCTGCATTCTGGAATTGCTGAGCTTTTCCTGACCCCAGCTCTGCTCTGTCTGAGCAAAGCACAGCTATAACCCGTCCTCCTGTACTTTATCCCGCTCTCCTCCCCTCAGTAAGTGTGATGCTTCTGAGTCAAGATGGCGGTGCCCGTATCCTAAAGTCCTGAACAGAGTTGCAGCCCAGTGGGGGGAAGAATAATAAGTAAGTGATTAAAAATTATTAAATTATATTAATTTTAGATGCTGGGGAATCGTTTTTTAAGGGTTTGGGCTTTCCAATAAATCATGGTGAAGGTTTTTGGTGGAGAATAGGTCGCAAACCAAAATCATTATGTATGTTCGCGCTTCCTAGGCCTCCTGCTGCATTGTGTTTGTGTGTGCTGCTTAAACATCTCCAGGCGGCAGTTTATATAACTGGCAGAGCGCACGTTGTGCTGCACGCCAGCCTTAGAACGCACTGCGATGTGTCTGCATGAATAATGCAGCTCCTGAGAATGTGCCCGATGGTGCCCAGGGAATTCCGATAAACAGGCATGAAGATAAAATGCCCCTGCGCATCAAAACCTATTCCATTGGTTAAATGTTAACGATCATCGAAATTAAAATTGCACGATAAACCTAACTGTTTGGAAAAATACCATTTTGTGAATACTCACCTGTAAAATGGGTATTATAAGTATGTCACACACCCCGCTTCAAGAAATTCATAACGTGTGGGTAATACTCACCTGTAGAGGGCGATATGCAGAGATGCCAGGAAAAAAGAAAGCCCCTCCCAGTCCATAAATACCTGGGACCTCCCACTCATTACCCAGTATAAGAACAGCAGTAAGGTAAGGGACCAGGAAGAGCCCAACACAAATCATAACAACGCAAAGTTCACCATATAAAGGATCCAGAATACAAAAGGGCAGGGTGAAGCGGGGTGTGTGACATACTTATAATACCAATTTTACAGGTGAGTATTCACAAAATGTATTATTCTAAGTATGTCACACACCCCGCTTCAAGAAATTCATAACGTGTGGGACATCCAACAGCAGTGTCCATAAAGGGGCGGGGATCCAAAACAAGGCAACAAGGCACAACTTAAACCACTGCAGCTTGCAGAACTTTGCGGCCAAACACAGCATCCGCTGAGGCCCGAACATCAACCTTGTAAAACTTGGAAAAAGTGTGAACAGAAGACCAAGTAGCAGCCTTACAAACTTGCTCAACAGAGGCCTGGTGCTGAAAAGCCCAGGACGCCCCAATCGCACGAGTAGAATGAGCAGTAACACGAAAAGGGGGTACCTTCCCCTTGGCAGAATAAGCCCCAACAATGGTCTGACGGATCCATTTACTAATGGAAGACTTGGCAGGCGCCAAGCCTTTTCAGGGCCCGGAGGGCACCACAAAAAAGGCATCCATCTTACGAAAGGAAGACGTTACCTCCAAATAGTACTTCACAACACGAACCACATCCAAAGAATGCAGGGCCCTCTCCTTGTTATTGCTGGGATTAGGAAACAGAGAGGGCAGAACAACGTCTTGGTTTAGGTGAAAGGCAGAAACAACCTTAGGAAGGAAATCGGACTTGAAACGAAAAACCACCTTGTCCTGATGCCCCTCAAAGTACGGGGCTTGAATGGACAAAGCCGCCAACTCAGAGACACGCCTAACCGAAGTGATGGCTACCAAAAAGGCCACCTTCTGCGTAAGTGAAGACAAGGCAATATCATTCAAGGGCTCAAAAGTAGAATCCTGAAGAGCAGAAAGAACCAAATTCAAATCCCAAACAGGGAGCAAAGGTTTTCTAGGAGGCCGCACGTGCGTGACTCCCTGGAAAAAGGTCTTAACCAAAAGATGTAGAGCAAATGACTTTTGGAAGAACACCGCCAGGGCAGAAACCTGCCCCTTCAGAGTACTAAGCTGGAGCCCCAGGTCCAGACCATGTTGAAGAAACTCCCTGATCTCACACCAATCAATATAAGACCTCCAAGTCCTATAGTAGATATTAGAGGAAGACCGCTTCCTAGCACTAATGAGAGTTCGAATCACAGCATCGGAAAGACCTTCCTCCTTCAAGATGGAGGTTTCAGCAGCCACGCTGTCAAAGCCAGCGTTGGTAAATTGGGATAACGTAGTTGAGCCTGGGTGAGCAGATCCGGCAGCAGGGGCAGAACGAACTGATCCTCTGCTAACCTTACCACATCTGTGAACCAAACCTGTCTTGGCCACCTTGGAGCCACCAGAATTGCTGACGCGCCCTCCAGGGCAGCTTGCGCACCACTCTGTCCACCAAGGGAAACGGAGGGAACAGATACAGAAACCCCAGATCCCTCCAGTTCAGAGACATGGCATCCACTGCCAGAGCCAGTGGATCCCTTGAGAGAGACACAAATGTCGGAAGTTTGTGATTGTGACGAGAGGCAAAGAGGTCCACCACCGGGGACCCCCACCTGAGACAAATCAAGCAGAACACTTTGGGGCTGAGAGACCATTCCCCCCGGCGAACTGAGAGCCTGCTCAGAGAGTCCGCCTCCGTGTTCTCCGCTCCCGGAATGTAAACTGCTGAAATGCACGGGACATGGCTCTCCGCCCAGGCCAGAATCAAAGACACTTCCTTGAGGGCACTCCTGCTGCGAGTCCCTCCCTGGTGATTGATGTAGGCGACCGCCGTCCGATTGTCCGACCGGACTTGAACCGGCAATCCTTGCAACTGATGAGTCAAGCAAAACAGAACCATCCTGATGGCTCTTAATTCCAGAACATTGATGGACTCTTGAGCCTCCTGAGGCCCCCACAGTCCCTGAAACTGACAATCCTTCCAAACCCCCCCCCCCCATCCTGATAGGCTGGCATCCGTGGTGACCGTCTCCCAACAAGGAGCCAGAAATGATCTGCCCCTCAACAGATTGATGAATCCAGCCACCACTGAAGGGAGCACCGAACCCGGTGGGTCATCAGGAAGGACTGATCCAACGACAGTGGCGACCTGTCCCAGGCCGCCAACAGATGGAGCTGGAGTGTCCTTGTGTGGAACTGAGCAAAGGGAACCGCCTCGAAGGAGGCCACCATCAATCCCACCAGCCTCATCCCCAGTCTGATGGCCGGACGAGGGATGGACAGGAGGAGTCGAACCAACTCCTGAATCAAGAGAACCTTGGACTGAGGAAGAAACACCCTGGCCTGGGAAGTATCTAGGGACATTCCCAGAAAAGACACTAACCTGGACGGAGAAAGGGAGGACTTGGGGTAGTTGATCACCCACCCGAATCTCTCCAGAGTGGACACCACAGTTCTGGTGTCCAATAGCGCTTGGCTGAAGGAAGATGCCATAATGAGAAGGTCGTCCAGATAAGGGACAATGCGAATACCCTGGGCTCTGAGGAGAGCCATCACCCCGGCCAGCACCTTGGTGAAAACCCTTGGAGCCGAGGTAAGACCGAAAGGAAGTGCCACAAACTGAAAATGCCGATCTTCCACCGCGAACCTGAAAATCTATGATGCGCTGGAAAAATCGGAACATGCAGATAGGCGTCCTTGATGTCTACGGACGTCAGAAAGTCCCCCTGCCGAAGAGAATGGATAGCTGAACGCAGCATTTCCATGCGAAATTTCCGCGGACGGACGAACCTGTTGAGGATCTTTAGATCCAGAATGGGTCGAACCGAGCCGTCCTTCTTGGGCACCGTGAACAGATTGGAGTAAAAGCCCCGACCCCTTTCTGAGGGGGGCACTGGGCGAATAACTGCCATGTCCAACAGACTCTTTACTGCCGCCTGGAGCTCCTGCGCGGCCAGAAGGTCCGAAGGCACCCGAGACCTGAGGAATCTGGGAGGGGGCCGGAGCTCGAACTCCAGCTTGTAGCCGGAAGTCACCACTTCCCGGATCCATCTGTCTGAGACCTCCCGGTCCCAGACCTGGGAGAAGTGTTGCAGCCGTCCCCCCCACCCACATGGGTGAGGGCGCCCCCTCATTGCTGAGCTAGCTTGGCAGCGGGTTTGGGCTTAGAGCCCCAGCTGTATCCTGGGCGGGCACGTCCTCTGCCCCTGTTCCAGGAATCTCCTCTGGCTACGGGGAAAACAAATCCTCTGCCAGCTCTAGCCCCACAAAAGGAAGGAGCAAAGGAACCCGTCCCCCAAAACGGATGACGCTGTTTTTTGCGTTGAGGTAACTTACCGCCTTTGGCAACTGAACCCAATTTCTCACCAAAGAGCCGTAATCCCACAAAGGGAAGAGCAGTCAGCGACTTTTTAGACACAAAATCAGCCGCCCACTGGCGCAACCAAACCGAACGCTGAATAGTCACCAATAGAGCCGACGTTCTGCCACACATCATCAGTGTGTCATCCAAGGCGGCTAGTATAAATGACAAAAACAATTCACACCGTTTAAGACCAAGGAACTCGTCACTATCCGGATCTAACCCGGAAGAAGTCAACAGGTCCCTGACCACTGACCTGGTAGCCACCACCAGCAGCGCTGAAGCACAAACCGGCCTCATGGCTGACCCAACACTGACAAAACCATGACAAGCCATTTGGTCAAAAGCGTTTATCCTCACCAGCTTTAAGCGTGGAGCAATCAGGAGAATTTAAAACAGTAGTGTTGGATAAACCCAGAATCGGTGCATCCACCTCAGGAGGGGACGCCCAACGGTATCCAAGGGAAAGGGATATTTTTTGTCCCAACCCTGAGGGACACCTGGGAGCCGGGCAGGCCTCTCCCATTCCTTAGCAATAATCCCATCAAAATGCTTTTGGTTAGGAAATTCCAAGCGCGGCCTGGATTCTTCAAATAATTCCCCCTTTTGCTGTGGAACCACCTCAGGAGGAGAAATAGCCAAAACCTCAAACATCTGAGCCAGAACATTGGGAATAGCCGAAGACCTCCCCAAGCCCCGCTCGGTATCAGCACCCACAAACTGCTGATCGTCTGAATTATCTGATTCTTCATATACCTCCCCTTCCTTAAGTTGGGAGTAATCAGACCAGTCCAGATTATCAAGATCATCCAAGTCGGCCGCCGGTGAAGACGGTGACAATTGCTTTCTCTTAGCCAGAGCCTTTCTGGTGACCGTGCTGGAGAATAATTTTTCAAGATTGGCCAATCGGGCACACATTTCCGATTGCAACTGCCCGCCCATGACCACGTCAGACTGGGCACGGATCAAACTGGGAGGGGGGGGAGGAGAGACCGGCGGCGCTGAACCAGACACCTGGGGTCCGGACTGCCGCGTAAAAGTCTGCTGCGCGCATGGTATACACAGATATACATCATCGCCAGTAAGGGATGCCCCACACCCCATACACTTCCGGGATTGCCCCGAGGGAAGCCCGAGCCCAGTATCCGGGAATGCCTCCATAAGGTGAACTTATAGTTGGTCGCAATGACCGAGGGAATTACGCATATAAGCAACCCGGGATGCCCCTTCAATGTCCCTAGTGGGAGGATTTGTAATAAGCCAATTAAGAACCCAGGGACCCTAGGACCGGGAGAAACCCCCTAACACCACTGTAGGTTATATCTGAAAGACATAATAAAAAGGGCTAATAAGAAAAAAAAAAAAATATATATATATATATATATATGACATAACCATATAGAAATGTAGGTGATGGGAAAGAAGGGGGGGGCACAGGGCCACTCACTGTGGTCCTTGAAGACAGCGTCCTCTCGCCGTGAGGTAAAGAGCAGCTCTGAGGAGATAAGGGGGGCGTGGCCAGCGCGCAGAGCGCGGAGTGCCGAGCTCCGCCCCCTTCTGAGGAAACAGGCACGGAGCAAAGCTCCTCAGCGGTGTCTGTGACACAGGGGCGGGCCGCAGTGCTGGAAAGCCCGGCCCCGCCCCCAAGTATGAAGGCATGAGGGGAGAAGCTCCCCTCCGCCATGACAGTGCAAAAGGCCGGCACCGCAGCAATGTGCGGCCGCGGCGCCGGTCTCAGAAGAGACCATAAGGAGGGGAGCCGGCCGTGGCTTTGACCCTGACGCCCGGCCCGCTCCCCGCTCAGGATCCCAGGCCGCAACAGCGCCAAACAGACGGGTGGGGGCCGCGGCTCGCGCCTAAAGCCCGGCCCCGCCCCTTTTACCTCAGAGAACTCCTGCATAAGAATGGCGGCCACAGCGCCTTTGGACAGTGAAATACACGCTGAATTAAGTAATAATTAAGCTAATAACTATTGGGAGAATAATTCAATAAATTAATACATTAAAACATTAATAAATTAAGAATTAATGATTACCAAATTTGGACCTAACACCGAATAAGGGGCCCTGCTCCTACCCTCCTCTACCCCGCTAGGGAGAGGGGCATTATCCAAAGGTGGGGACCACCCAAAGTGTAAGGCCAAGGGACGGGGCATCCCAAACCGGGGTCACCGTCCCGGATGACCGCCTACCCTCTTGTATAGGGTCTCAAGGGAGAGCATTAGCTCTTAAGCACTAAGGGTGCTTTTCTACCCTCACCCGGACCGTCAGCCTAGGCTGGGAGGCATGAGGTAACAGAAAAAAAAGATCCAGGCGGAAATAGATAACTAAAGGGCCGGGAGTCATCCCGGCTACCTGAAATCCCCCTGTGCAAGGAGGAGACCACATCTTCTGACTTGCTCGCCGACTGCAGAGATGAAGACTGGGTAATGAGTGGGAGGTCCCAGGTATTTATGGACTGGGAGGGGCTTTCTTTTTCCTATCATCTCTGCATATCGCCCTCTACAGGTCAGTATTACCCACACGTTATGAATTTCTTGAAGCGGGGTGTGTGACATACTTAGAATATCAATATTTTTCTTAAAGAAGCCCAAAACCCAGTATTTTGCCTATGCTGAGTTTGGTCCTTGCCCCAATCGGAGATGCCCCGCTGTGTGAAACCCCCAACTCACCAAAACAAACTCACCTCTTCCTGGTCCTACGACGCATACGCAGGCGCTCGTCCAATCAGCACGCTCGGATCTGCTCATGTCATCGCCTCTAAGGGCCTTATTCATGAAGCTCTAGCGCCAGGTAGTGCCTGTACAGCGGCAGGTAGCGGCAGGTGAACGCCGGAGACGGCAGCAATTACACATTTATGAAGGCGAATCTGGTGAGCGACTAGAACAACGCCATGTAGCGTCCGATTCATCATTATCCCAGGCTCAGCATACAGCGTCGGCATTCAGCCTTGCAGAGCACCACGTCTTACCTGTCGCTACCTGGTGCTCTCCCATACAATTCTATGGACGATCCTTAAATCTCTTTCCTGATACCAATTTTTTTTTTCTTAAAACTTATGACTTATATCCTGGGCAAGAAAATGACATTTTTGAAAACTTTTTGGATTAATCATATTTTTATGCAGAATTGTCCTTACATGTCTGGTATTAAAATGTTCAATGTTATAACAATGTAATTCCATATGTTTTCGCTTTGTTACTAGTGGATATATGTCCAAAAACAGACTTTAATCACACAGCCTCTGCCGCTATGGGCTACAACTACATGATTTTGAGCGCCGGTGATGTTTGAGGCTGTTTTTTTGATGAATGTGGTCAGTCGCACTGAGCTGTCGCTATTGTTCGCTCCCGTACAGCGTAGTACTGCGACTTACACATCATATTCATCGATGCCGGACAGCGACTGAGGCGCTCTGAAACAAAGAGCCATGGCCGAGCACAGTGACAGCGGGCGCTCTGAAATCCGCTCTACAGATGCTCATCTGTCGCTATCTGGCGTTAGTAATGAATCAGCATGTAAGCCTTCGTCTAAGGGGAGCAGCTTTGAGCGCGCTGACGGCAGCATCCCCCGCTACCGTCTAGCAGGGAGTGTGCCGGCCATTCACAATAAATGCTCTATCAATAAATTATCTATCAATAACACTCTCTATCAATACCACCACCCTGGAGTCAGCATATAAAATGCCTGGTACCATCACGCATTGCAAAAGCAATTCCATGTGACCTGTCAACATGCTTTAGAGGTTGACAGGTCACATGGAATGTGACAGGTCACATGGGTTGTTAGAAGGCACAGTTCTACAAATTTGGTCGGATTGCCCCCAAATGAGGAGATTCTGGTCCCGAGTCTTTTGCCTATTACACATCCTCACAGAGATCCTCGGATGGCCTTGCTACACATGAAATCTGAGAACATCAATAAAACTTGGCATAGACTGATGTCCCGGGTTTTACTGGCTGCAAAATTAATCTCTAGTTCCTGGAAAAAAACAATGTCTCTCCCCAAGCTGTCAGAGAGAAGCTAAATGGAATTCTAATTAATGTAAAATTAACAAGCCTGCTAAAGGACTCCCAAAAGACATTTATAAAAGTGTGGGGTCCATGGGTGGAATACGCCTTCCCTGATCAAATCAGTGCTATTCTTCAGTGAAATACACCAAACCCCCTTTTTTTTCTTACCCATCATCTTGCTTTTTTTCCTTTCTCCATTTGTCTTTTTCTCTTTCTCTCTTACTCCTATCTTTCAACCAGGAGGTGGTGGTGCTAGTGTTGTCAGATGGCTGGCTTGGGCTGCACTGGCTGGCTTCCTCACCCCAATTCGTAATTACCAAAGTGAATATACTTTTTTCATACTCAATTGTCCTACAAAAAAATAACTTCTCCACCCCAAGGCAGTGGGACCCTAGAGCTAGAGCACCCTGGCGAAGTGGTGAGAGGACCACGCAACGCGTCGGTGAGGTAAGTGGGGAGGAAGGTGGCTTATCAATTATCTATCTCTATATTTTGGTTTACATTGATGTAGAATGTATGGACGCATGCTCATTGGTAATTGCGGTAATAGAGGCCCTTTATAGACTGGTTAATTTCGCACGTGGCACATTGCACTTTAGTTTTAGTAGTATATTAGTGTTATTGCAGCATTCACTTTGACACAAATTTGGTGTCCACTATTATAATTATCTATTAATCTGAAAAAGGGTGTGAGAGGTGCTGCTGGCTGAGAGCGTCTCCAGCCTGTCGGCACATAGTGTGATCAGAAAAAGGGTGTGAGAGGTGCTGCTGGCTGAGAGCGTCTCCAGCCTGTCGGCACATAGTGTGATCAGGAAAAGGGGGTGAGAGGTGCTGCTGGCTGAGAGCGTCTCCAGCCTGTTGGCACATAGTGTGATCAGGAAAAGGGGGTGAGAGGTGCTGCTGGCTGAGAGCGTCTTCAGCCTTCCGGCATAGGGTGTGATCAGAAAAAGGGCATGAGAAGTGCTGCTGGCAGAGAGCGTCTCCAGCCTGTCGGCACATAGTGTGATCAGGAAAAGGGGGTGAGAGGTGCTGCTGGCTGAGAGCGTCTTCAGCCTTCCGGCATAGGGTGTGATCAGAAAAAGGGCATGAGAAGTGCTGCTGGCAGAGAGCGTCTCCAGCCTGTCGGCACATAGTGTGATCAGAGAAAGGGGGGGAGAGGTGCTGCTGGCTGAGAGAGTCTCCAGCCTGCCGGCATAGGGTGTGATCAGAAAAAGGGGGTGAGAGGTGCTGCTGGCTGAGAGCGTCTCCAGCCTGCCAGCACAGAGTGTGATCAGGAAAAGGGTGTGAGAGGTGCTGCTGGCTGAGAGCGTCCCCAGCCGGCCAGCACAGAGTGTGATCAGGAAAAGGGGGTGAGAGGTGCTGCTGGCTGAGAGCGTCTCCAGCCTGCCGGCATAGGGTGTGATCAGAAAAAGGGGGTGAGAGGTGCTGCTGGCTGAGAGTGTCTCCAGCCTGCCGGCATAGGGTGTGATCAGAAAAAGGGGGTGAGAGGTGCTGCTGGCTGAGAGCGTCTCCAGCCTGCCAGCACAGAGTGTGATCAGAAAAAGGGTGTGAGAGGTGCTGCTGGCTGAGAGCGTCTCCAGCCTGCCAGCACAGAGTGTGATCAGAAAAAGGGTGTGAGAGGTGCTGCTGGCTGAGAGCATCTCCAGCCTCCAAGCACAGAGTGTGATCAGAAAAAGGGGGTGAGAGGTGCTGCTGGCTGAGAGCGTCCCCAGCCGGCCAGCACAGAGTGTGATCAGGAAAAGGGGGTGAGAGGTGCTGCTGGCTGAGAGCGTCTCCAGCCTGCCGGCATAGGGTGTGATCAGAAAAAGGGGGTGAGAGGTGCTGCTGGCTGAGAGCGTCCCCAGCTGGCCAGCACAGAGTGTGATCAGGAAAAGGGGGTGAGAGGTGCTGCTGGCTGAGAGCGTCTCCAGCCTGCCGGCATAGGGTGTGATCAGGAAAAGGGCGTGAGAGGTGCTGCTGGCAGAGAGCGTCTCCAGCCTGTCGGCACATAGTGTGATCAGGAAAAGGGGGTGAGAGGTGCTGCTGGCTGAGAGCGTCTCCAGCCTGTCGGTACATAGTGTGATCAGGAAAAGGGGGTGAGAGGTGCTGCTGGCTGAGAGCGTCTTCAGCCTTCCGGCATAGGGTGTGATCAGAAAAATGGCATGAGAAGTGCTGCTGGCAGAGAGCGTCTCCAGCCTGTCGGCACATAGTGTGATCAGAGAAAGGGGGGGAGAGGTGCTGCTGGCTGAGAGAGTCTCCAGCCTGCCGGCATAGGGTGTGATCAGAAAAAGGGGGTGAGAGGTGCTGCTGGCTGAGAGCGTCTCCAGCCTGCCGGCATAGGGTGTGATCAGAAAAAGGGGGTGAGAGGTGCTGCTGGCTGAGAGCGTCTCCAGCCGGCCAGCACAGAGTGTGATCAGGAAAAGGGGGTGAGAGGTGCTGCTGGCTGAGAACGTCTCCAGCCTGCCGGCATAGGGTGTGATCAGAAAAAGGGGGTGAGAGGTGCTGCTGGCTGAGAGTGTCTCCAGCCTGCCGGCATAGGGTGTGATCAGAAAAAGGGGGTGAGAGGTGCTGCTGGCTGAGAGCGTCTCCAGCCTGCCAGCACAGAGTGTGATCAGGAAAAGGGTGTGAGAGGTGCTGCTGGCTGAGAGCATCTCCAGCCTCCAAGCACAGAGTGTGATCAGAAAAAGGGGGTGAGAGGTGCTGCTGGCTGAGAGCGTCTCCAGCCTGTCGGCACATAGTGTGATCAGGAAAAGGGGGTGAGAGGTGCTGCTGGCTGAGAGCGTCTCCAGCCTGCCAGCACAGAGTGTGATCAGAAAAAGGGTGTGAGAGGTGCTGCTGGCTGAGAGCATCTCCAGCCTCCAAGCACAGAGTGTGATCAGAAAAAGGGGGTGAGAGGTGCTGCTGGCTGAGAGCGTCCCCAGCCGGCCAGCACAGAGTGTGATCAGGAAAAGGGGGTGAGAGGTGCTGCTGGCTGAGAGCGTCTCCAGCCTGCCGGCATAGGGTGTGATCAGAAAAAGGGGGTGAGAGGTGCTGCTGGCTGAGAGCGTCCCCAGCCGGCCAGCACAGAGTGTGATCAGGAAAAGGGGATGAGAGGTGCTGCTGGCTGAGAGCGTCTCCAGCCTGCCGGCATAGGGTGTGATCAGAAAAAGGGCGTGAGAGGTGCTGCTGGCAGAGAGCGTCTCCAGCCTGTCGGCACATAGTGTGATCAGGAAAAAAGGGGGTGAGGGGTGCTGCTGGCTGAGAGCGTCTCCAGCCTGCCGGCATAGGGTGTGATCAGAAAAAGGGCATGAGAGGTGCTGCTGGCAGAGAGCGTCTCCAGCCTGTCGGCACATAGTGTGATCAGGAAAAGGGGGTGAGGGGTGCTGCTGGCTGAGAGAGTCTCTAGCCTGCCGGCATAGGGTGTGATCAGAAAAAGGGGGTGAGAGGTGCTGCTGGCTGAGAGCGTCTCCAGCCTGCCGGCATAGGGTGTGATCAGAAAAAGGGCGTGAGAGGTGCTGCTGGCAGAGAGCGTCTCCAGCCTGTCGGCACATAGTGTGATCAGGAAAAGGGGGTGAGGGGTGCTGCTGTCTGAGAGCGTCTCCAGCCTGCCGGCATAGGGTGTGATCTATTGCACTGGCACTTTTTTTCTCGCTGCTGTCCATACAAGATGCATCGGAGACTATGAATTATGACAATAAATTGATGGAATATAAATGTGAATATAATTAGCCCCAGAATTCCTCCCCTCTAAGCTTTTTTGGTTTTATATTGTCTTATGTGTTTGTTACTATGTATATGTCTTTTTGCAATGCTTTCACAATTTTCTATGTAATAAATGAATTAGATTGATTATTGTGTGCGGCCATTTGTGTGGGGATTGCAGTGGGCCAGCTCTAGGGTCGCACTGCCTTGGGGTGGTGAAGTGCTATATTCCCCCCCTTGGCCGGCATCTATTATTATTATTGAGGCTGCGCATATTCGGTTGTGGTGTAAAAAATAATTTTTCTGGATTTAAGAATATCTAACTATGCTAATGCCTTGACAAGATGTGTATTTCAAAGATTATCTTTATTGTATTGCATTATTGTAATGTTACATAATAACAATGAAAATATTGAAACAAACTAGCAAGTCCTTGCTGCAATATAAATGTATAAACACCAACAACAGATTAAGGTTAGAGGCCGATTCATTAATAGCGGCAGGTAGCGACAGTTGAGCGACTGTAGCGGCATTTTCAGAGCGCCCGCTAGTAGTCGCTGTGCTTGGCCGTTGTTCGGTTGTTGACAGCGACTCAGTCGGTTTGCAGTAATGTTGAATATTGGGTGAGGAGTCGCTATTTGACAGGTTCCGCGCTGTATGGGAGCGCATGATAGCGACTGGCCCTAGCGACCGGCTCCCACCATATTCATCAAAAAATCACGCTCAAAAAATTCTCGCGCTGTGAAATGCATGTTTAAACCCCAGAGCGCTGGCGGCGATGGGTTAAAAGTAGTTTTTTAACCCCCAAAGAACCATATTTTTGGAAACCAAAAAAAGTTTTTTTAAATAATTTTGTAATAAGAATACATTAATATCAGACCTGTAATATCAATTATGTACAATTTTTTTTTTAACCTTAAAAAAATATCTAAAATGGCAGAAGTGGTCACAGAATTTTTCACATTTAAAAAAAAAAAAAACAATAACAATTAATTATGAATATTTAAAGATTGCTCCATTGAAATGCATTGGAGAGCGCCAGGTAGCAAGAGGTCATACCTGACGCTGTTCAAGGTCGGATGCTGGCGCTGTGGGCTGAGGCTGGAATAATGATGAATGAGTCGCTATATGGCGCTATCTCAGTCGCTAAGCAGGATTGGCTTGATAAATGTGTGATTGTGGTGGGGAGCCGGCGTTCTGGTGGCGGGACCCGTCATTACCGGCCGCTCACCAGTCGCTACCTGACGCTATTCCTTCATGAATAAGGGCCTTAGTGTTTTTAATTGTGGGTGTACAGGGTATAATGTGGCCTGGGCCAGACTATACACAGGTCTCATGTTAAATGAGTATATTTTGTCCTGGAGAGGTATAGATTGATGGGTATATACTGTCCTGGAGAGGTATAGTTTGACGGGTATATTCTGTCCCGGGGAGGTATAGTTTGATGGGTATATTCTGTCCTGGGGAGGTATAGTTTGATGGGTATATTCTGTCCTGGGGAGGTATAGTTTGATGGGTATATTCTGTCCTGGGGAGGTATAGTTTGACGGGTATATTCTGTCCTGGAGAGGTATAGTTTGATGGGTATATTCTGTCCTGGGGAGGTATAGTTTGACGGGTATATTCTGTCCTGGAGAGGTATAGTTTGATGGGTATATTCTGTCCTGGGGAGGTATAGTTTGATGGGTATATTCTGTCCTGGGGAGGTATAGTTTGACGGGTATATTCTGTCCTGGAGAGGTATAGTTTGATGGGTATATTCTGTCCTGGGGAGGTATAGTTTGATGGGTATATTCTGTCCTGGGGAGGTATAGTTTGATGGGTATATTCTGTCCTGGGGAGGTTTAGTTTGATGGGTATATTCTGTCCTGGAGAGGTATAGTTTGACGGGTATATTCTGTCCTGGAGAGGTATAGTTTGCTGGGTATATTCTGTCCTGGAGAGGTATAGTTTGATGGGTATATTCTGTCCTGGGGAGGTATAGTTTGATGGGTATATTCTGTCCTGGGGAGGTATAGTTTGACGGGTATATTCTGTCCTGGAGAGGTATAGTTTGATGGGTATATTCTGTCCTGGGGAGGTATAGTTTGATGGGTATATTCTGTCCTGGGGAGGTATAGTTTGATGGGTATATTCTGTCCTGGGGAGGTATAGTTTGATGGGTATATTCTGTCCTGGGGAGGTATAGTTTGATGGGTATATACTGTCCTGGAGAGGTATAGTTTGACGGGTATATTCTGTCCTGGAGGGGTATAGTTTGATGGGTATATTCTGTCCTGGAGAGGTATAGTTTGACGGGTATATTCTGTCCTGGAGAGGTATAGTTTGATGGGTATATTCTGTCCTGGGGAGGTATAGTTTGATGGGTATATTCTGTCCTGGGGAGGTATAGTTTGATGGGTATATTCTGTCCTGGGGAGGTTTAGTTTGATGGGTATATTCTGTCCTGGAGAGGTATAGTTTGACGGGTATATTCTGTCCTGGAGAGGTATAGTTTGATGGGTATATTCTGTCCTGGGGAGGTATAGTTTGATGGGTATATTCTGTCCTGGAGAGGTATAGTTTGATGGGTATATTCTGTCCTGGGGAGGTATAGTTTGATGGGTATATTCTGTCCTGGGGAGGTATAGTTTGATGGGTATATTCTGTCCTGGAGAGGTATAGTTTGATGGGTATATACTGTCCTGGAGAGGTATAGTTTGCTGGGTATATTCTGTCCTGGAGAGGTATAGTTTGCTGGGTATATTCTGTCCTGGAGAGGTATAGATTGATGGGTATATTCTGTCCTGGAGAGGTATAGCTTGATGGGTATATTCTGTCCTGAAGAGGTATAGTTTGCTGGGTATATTCTGTCCTGGAGAGGTATAGTTTGCTGGGTATATTCTGTCCTGGAGAGGTATAGATTGATGGGTATATTCTGTCCTGGAGAGGTATAGCTTGATGGGTATATTCTGTCCTTAAAAGGTATAGTTTGATGGGTATATTCTGTCCTGGAGAGGTATAGATTGATGGGTATATTCTGTCCTGGAGAGGTATAGATTGATGGGTATATTCTGTCCTGGAGAGGTATAGCTTGATGGGTATATTCTGTCCTGGAGAGGTATAGATTGATGGGTATATTCTGTCCTGGAGAGGTATAGATTGATGGGTATATTCTGTCCTGGAGAGGTATAGTTTGCTGGGTATATTCTGTCCTGGAGAGGTATAGATTGATGGGTATATTTTGTCCTGGAGAGGTATAGCTTGATGGGTATATTCTGTCCTTAAAAGGTATAGTTTGATGGGTATATTCTGTCCTTAAAAGGTATAGATTGATGGGTATATTCTGTCCTGGAGAGGTATAGATTGATGGGTATATTCTGTCCTGAAGAGGTATAGTTTGCTGGGTATATTCTGTCCTGGAGAGGTATAGTTTGCTGGGTATATTCTGTCCTGGAAAGGTATAGTTTGCTGGGTATATTCTGTCCTGGAGAGGTATAGATTGATGGGTATATTCTGTCCTGGAGAGGTATAGCTTGATGGGTATATTCTGTCCTTAAAAGGTATAGTTTGATGGGTATATTCTGTCCTGGAGAGGTATAGTTTGATGGGTATATTCTGTCCTGGAGAGGTATAGCTTGATGGGTATATTCTGTCCTTAAAAGGTATAGTTTGATGGGTATATTCTGTCCTTAAAAGGTATAGATTGATGGGTATATTCTGTCCTGGAGAGGTATAGATTGATGGGTATATTCTGTCCTGAAGAGGTATAGTTTGCTGGGTATATTCTGTCCTGGAGAGGTATAGTTTGCTGGGTATATTCTGTCCTGGAAAGGTATAGTTTGCTGGGTATATTCTGTCCTGGAGAGGTATAGATTGATGGGTATATTCTGTCCTGGAGAGGTATAGCTTGATGGGTATATTCTGTCCTTAAAAGGTATAGTTTGATGGGTATATTCTGTCCTGGAGAGGTATAGATTGATGGGTATATTCTGTCCTGGAGAGGTATAGTTTGATGGGTATATTCTGTCCTGGAGAGGTATAGTTTGATGGGTATATTCTGTCCTGGAGAGGTATAGCTTGATGGGTATATTCTGTCCTGGAGAGGTATAGTTTGATGGGTATATTCTGTCCTGGAAAGGTATAGTTTGATGGGTATATTCTGTCCTGGAGAGGTATAGTTTGATGGGTATATTCTGTCCTGGAGAGGTATAGCTTGATGGGTATATTCTGTCCTGAAGAGGTATAGTTTGCTGGGTATATTCTGTCCTGGAGAGGTATAGTTTGCTGGGTATATTCTGTCCTGGAGAGGTATAGATTGATGGGTATATTCTGTCCTGGAGAGGTATAGCTTGATGGGTATATTCTGTCCTTAAAAGGTATAGTTTGATGGGTATATTCTGTCCTGGAGAGGTATAGATTGATGGGTATATTCTGTCCTGGAGAGGTATAGATTGATGGGTATATTCTGTCCTGGAGAGGTATAGCTTGATGGGTATATTCTGTCCTGGAGAGGTATAGCTTGATGGGTATATTCTGTCCTGGAGAGGTATAGTTTGATGGGTATATTCTGTCCTGGAAAGGTATAGCTTGATGGGTATATTCTGTCCTGGAGAGGTATAGCTTGATGGGTATATTCTGTCCTGGAGAGGTATAGTTTGATGGGTATATTCTGTCCTGGAAAGGTATAGTTTGATGGGTATATTCTGTCCTGGAGAGGTATAGTTTGATGGGTATATTCTGTACAGTGGCCTAGGCTATTTTATACCACGGTATAGTTTGTCCTAGGCAAATTGATACACCAGGGTATACTATAACCTAGGCCAAATTATTCCCTGGTATAATCTGGGACAGGGTTAATTTGGCCTGCTACACTGGGTTTTGTCCTGCTTTAGCTCTGCATTGATAAGGACCCCCTTTAACAGAAATGAGTGCTTATTATCTCTAATCCCCATTAGAGGTAATGTTAATAATATTGTTAACCATATAACATATGAATAATACCTCTTTTACTCTTTTAAAACACCAATATGTAATGTTAGAGGTCTCCTTTTAACAGAATTATGTATCTGTGGTGGAGTGGAATGATTTCTCTTTTCAGTATAGAATAATCACCATATGTTCTTTAATACCCATTTAACCCCTTTATATCTATATAAGAATAACCCCTCTTTAATGCCTTTAAAGCAGACCAAAACCCACATTTTTAATTAACATTCCCTGAATTGCTTCCCCCATGAGTAGTACATCCTGCTTCACTCTAATCCCAGATAATGACGTCTGACGTTTATGGCCAGGAGTGTTGTGAGTTCGGATTCAGGTTAGAAGCAAATTCCGACCCAAACAGAATTTTGGCAAATAATTCAGGCCGCTATATTTTTATCCAAAATCTGAGTGCCCTGCCAAAAGGAACGAGACCCAAGAAAGTCTTTCTGTAAATGCATTGTTATCTCAATGGTGGTGGTGGGGGGGGGGGGGTTCAGCATTGTACACACAGATGTTTTACTGTAGTTAAGGGGCTTCCACTCACACTCTAAAAATACATTTAGTTAAAGTGGACCAACACCCAGGATTTTGACTATCCTGGGTTTTGGTCCACTTCGCTGTGTGAAACCCCCCAGAAACCCCAAAAAACTCACCTCTCAACGCTCCCACGTAAACGCCGCAGCCAATCCCCGCCAACGTCCAGGCGGGGATCAGGAACGTCCAAGCCGCTTCCGCCACCGCCGCCGGAGGCGGCGGCGGCGGATCAAGTAAGATGTTTTTGGGGTTTCTGGGGGGTTTCACCCCGCGGGACATCCCGATCTCGGATGTCCCGCGGGGTGGGAGGTGATCGGCCCGGGAATCTTATAGATTTCCGGGCCGATCACCCCTGGGTGTTGGTCCACTTTAAAGAGGACGTCACCTCACACTATAACTTTTATTTCTGCATTCTATCTATATTCTAACTGCATTACAGCCATTTTATAGCCCTCTATAATGTGCCCTCCGTAGAGTTTCATCTTCTATCATTTGCGTGACCTCTAAGCCCTTTTTTGACACCACTATGGCGCTCAGGTTGCATCATTTATGACATCACAGTATTATACATGGTAGAATCCATTAGCAAACCATTGTGTTTCCATGTCAGTGCTTACCCAGCTGCTGTGTGATGTCATCGCGTGGTGCACGCCATTGTATGGCAGAAGCCTCCATTGTGACTTATCTTTTTACCGGCACATACAAGCGAAGATCCGATAATACAAAGTGAAGCACCTGCATGTGATTATATATATAAATATATAATCCTGAATAACTGGAGATATATATAACACCACAAACCGTAAAAAGTATTCACCCTCGGAGGGTGGGTTTCCTTTTGGAACAATGGATACTGATTTTTCTTTTAATTAATAGAAGGAAACACATCAAATAAGAATGGAGGATCCCTGAAATAGACATGAGGGGGGGGATCCCACATACCAGCAAAAACCTAAACCCAAGGCCCTGCCCTGCCCTGCCAAGTAACACCTCCATCCACAAAATGTATGTTCACTTTCGTGATTTTTTTAACCCTTTAAGTGCCAGCCTACCTGGAGTTTTTGTCACCCTTTGTTGCCAGACCATTTTGCACTATTTTGCGCTCCCCATGTTCAAATGTGATTTTTTAAGGGATTTCCAGGGATTTCCCAGGAAAGTGAATTTTCAGCATAGTCTGCGCTTTAACATGAAATGTCTTGTTTGTCATTTTTTAGGTGTATTCACAATATTTTTGGGTGAAACATGTGCAAAAAACTCCCCCAAACTGAAACAGCGCTTTATGGGATTTTCAGATAAAATACAACTGCGATATGCGCTATGAGCACCTTGCAGATTTTCCAGAAAAACAACCCTTTACATTTGAAAAACCCTCAACAAACTATATAGTACACACCTCAAGCTTTCTAGGTGTACCAGGCTTGTTGATGTGGCCATAGTTTTCTAGAGGTAATCCCTCAATGTATTCTTTGGTTGCAAAGAGTTTCCCTAAAAAAAGGATAAAAAGCAGAATCAAAGCCACATTTTCCTAAAAAAACTATATACAAACAAGAAAAAAACAAGTTTAATCTGAAAAAGCAACATCCCTCGAACATGCATAGCTACTGTCAAGGGAAGAGTTGCCAAACACCCCAAAGTAAAGCGTGTGCGTAACGGTAATTTTACTTGAAAATTTCAGCTCTGCAGACAAAGTGCGCACCTTGCGATTTTTCAACCAAAACAACCCTTTACATTTGGAATATCCCCCATAAACCATATATTCCCTGAAAGTACACGTTAAGCTTTCTAGGTGTACCCAGCTTGTTGTAGTGGGATTATCTTTCTGGAATTAATCCCTCAAAAAACACCTTTTCCTAAAATATAAATATGCAAACAAGAAAAAACAAGCTAAGTCTGAAAGCGCAAGGTCCCCCGAACAGAACAATACCCAACATGCATAGCTACTTTTAACCCTTTAAATTGCCAGCCTACTTGAGGTTTTGTCACCCTCTGTTGACAGGTCATTTTTCCCCATTTTGCGCCATGTTTTGCGCAATTTTTGCTGGAATTTATTCAGTTTTTTACAATATTATTAAGTAAAAAATAAATAAAAATTCTTTTTTTTTACAAAATTGCCTACTTTATTTTAAATAAAAAAATTATTTTTATTTTATTAAAGAAAACCATATTGCATGTGAAAGCCCCATTTCTACGAATTAGAACGGTACCACATATTTATCGGTAGCCCCCCGTTCCTGTCCAGGAGACCCCCCAAACTGAAACAAGTACTTTATAACATTTACAAATAAAATACAACTACCATCCACACTACAAAGGGTTAAATCGAGAAAAAAAATTACATAGAGTCCCCCCTCCCTTAAAAATCCCCAAAAAATGAAATGGGGTCCCTCTTACCCGAAGTAACTAGCCCGGGACCAGCTATGCAGGGCTTGTAGAAACAGGGCGCAGGGGCCAGCTTTTTGGCCCCTGGCCCTGCAGGCTACAAGCCCGCATAGCCCGTGGCCACGGGCTCTTCTGCCCCCCCCGGACTTTGGGGAGGCAGGTAATGGGGGTGCTGGGGGTTATTGGCAAGTCACCCGCTAGCCGCAGGTGACTTGCCATCCCCCAGCCTTGTGAACTGGTATAGGGGGCTCATGGACCCCTTACCAGTTCACAAGGGGTTAAATGTAAAAAAAAAAAAGACACCGACACACAGATAGAAAAAAAATGTGTAGCGGGCTCGTGCCTGGCCGTGGGCACATGCTCTAGGGAGCGGGGGGGATTCTTGGACCTTGGGTAGGGCATCCCATGTCAGTGCGGCATGTGTGGGTGGAGGTGCACTTACTGGTTAGAACGTCGCTTGGATCCAGTGATGACAATCATGGTTCAACTCAACTTGGTCTTTATTGGTGAGCTTCCTTCCATGGCAAACACAGCAAACAGTCAGTATAGCATAATCCACAGGTTACAATGACAGTCAATAGTAATGGTCGCCTCCATGGCTAGCTCCGGGCTCCTCCACACTACATTGCACTGCATCCCCTCTTAGCAAAGTCTAGGTACTAGAACACACTAGAAGGGTAGGTCTCTCCCTTATGTAACCTTGGTATTGTTCTCTTTCCAAACACTGTTGCAAGTCCCAACCAATGGCAGGGCAGTGAATGTTGCCAATGCCATCTGGCTTAGTCTCTATTTACAAACCTAAAGAAGGCTCCTAGACCATTTAAATACTGTTTGATCCATTTCTTAGGCAATACTGCCATCATGTGGTTTCATGACACAATAGGCCCAAGAATTGCATCCTACAGGTTGAACTACTCTAATTAATGGTTCCTATTAATGGTTCCTATTCACTATTCACCTATTCACTACGTGCTTGCCACTTAACGATTGGAGAAGCAACCACATAGAAACTACGTGCTTGCCATTTAAAGGGTTAAAGCAGTAACACTCCTTTAAAACCTAAATTAATAAAAATGAGTTGGTACCACATCATTAAACCCTAGGGAGCATCTCTTTCCCCCCCACCGAGACCATTTTTTATTGCACTGCCGATTCTGGCGTAATATATTGAGCAGATTTTTTTTCCTGGATCCAAGCAGAAATAGATGATTAATTAAATGCACGCCAGGCTTCGCAACTCCATTCCTCTTCATGGTCATCATCATACGGAAATGAATGGACAGGTTAATGACAGGATGTAAAGCTGTCTTTATCTTTATTTACCTGGTTTCCCCTGTTTACATTCAGAGCTCCTTAAATATTTAGGCCCCCTTGCCATTAGACATTCAGATCCCATCTTTAGCGCATAGCTCTTACTTACCTGGTCCCCCTTTAATAACCTGGACACTCGCCTACGTTAGCTAGTCAGAGCCCTTTTCACATCCAAAGCCTATTACCTTATACCCATTCCTATTACCTGGTTCCCCTATAACATTATGGTCACCCTCCTACATTAGACATTCAGACCCCTTCACCATTAGACATTCAGATCCCCCTTTGGCATATAGGAAACACACAGGCTGATTCATTACTAACGCCAAATAGCAACAGATGAGAGTCTGTAGTGCGGATTTCAGAGCGACCGCTAGTAGTTGCTGTGCGAGGCCATGATTCTTTGTTTCAGAGCGCCTCAGTCGCTGGACGGCATTGATGAATAGGATGTGTTAGTCGCAGTACTACGCTGTATGGGAGCGAACTGTAGCATCAGCTCAGTGCGACTGACTCACACCACATTCATTAAAAAAAAACAGCCTCAAACAGCGCCGGCGCTCAAAATCGGGTTGTTGTAGCCCACAGCGCCAGAGACTGTGTGATTAAAGTCTGTTTATGAACATGTATAGACTAGTAACAAAGCGAAAACATATGAAATTACACTGTAACATGAACACTTTTATACCAGACATGTAAGGACAATTCTGCATAAAAAAAAAGTTTTCTAAGATGTCATTTTCTTGCCCAGGAGACATGTCAGAAAGTTTTGTTTTTTATTTATAAGAAAAAAAAATTGGGATCAGGAAAGGGATTTAAGGATCGTCCATAGAAATGTATAGGAGAGCGCCAGGTAGCGAGAGGTAAGACGTGGCGCTCTGCAAGGCTGAACGCCGGCGTTGTACGCTGAGCCTGGGATAATGATGAATCGTACGCTACATGGCGTTGTTCCAGATGCTCACCAGATTCGGCTTCATAAATGTGTAATTGCGTGCCGTGTCCGGCTTTCGCTTGACGCTACCTGCCGCTACCTGCCACTTACAAGGCACTACCTGGCCCTAGAGCTTCATGAACAAGGCCCTAAGTTAGCTAGTCAGAGCCCTTTTCACATCCAAAGCCTGTTTTCATTTATGCATTCAGATCCTACCATTATCGTGTAGGACCATAGCCTCGATTCAAAGACACATTCGTCTGGACTTCCGTAGCTGTCTGTGAAAGTTTTAGTGGGTGTTTTTTTTGCTTTTTTTCGTTCATTTTTCATTCATACGAGCGTTCGGGAAAATGTGTATATGCGATTTCGATGAACGGAAGCAAATCGGATCATTTCCGTTAGTTCGGATCATTTTCCAAACAAAATCTGATATTTTTCATTCGTTCAGATAACTTATGTTGTTGGGATGGGTTTCCGTCTGATTCAGAGAGCTGATTTCCGACGGACCACCACCCTATAAATCCGTTTCATTTCCGATCCACTTACGGGACCTTTGAGGGCTCGGATTGCTATTGTTGAACATGTTTTGCGGCTATGTGGAGGAGTCTGTGCGCCTTTAGCTCCAAGGCATTGCATGTATCAGCATGGCCGAGGCCATAAATTGTATAGCAATGCATACCTGAATCAATAATTTTCATGTATGCCTTATAGAAGCATTTTAATGCTGACCTTAATTAGTCCTTAGCATGTAAACATTTATTTTCCTACATATCCATATAATTGCTATATTTTTTTTAGACTTATGTCCTTTGTGAATTATATTTGGATTGTTGAACTTGAATCTTTATTTGTTGTAGGACATATTGTTTTAGTCGGTTACCTTTGCTTTGTGTAATTATTTTATATTTGGTTGCAGGAAACGCAAGATGTGCCACTCGCACAACATACAAGCAGTGTTTGGTCCAGCTATGCGATTCCTCAGTGTTCTTGCAGGGCATCCAGGGTCGTCCCATGATGCTTATATATTGCAGAGCTCCGGCTTATTTCGTCAGTTTGAGTCAGGAGAATTATCTGGTGGATGGCTCCTGGGTAAGTTTGCTCACATTCCATCATTCCATTTTCACTGTATGGCAATGAATATAGTTGATGACTCATGACTTAACCTATTGCTGTTTTTAGCCCTTGATGACATGTTAAACAATATTGTAGCTTAGAAAGTGTATTTTATGTTAGTATTTTTAAATTCTTTCAGGGGATTCTGGATATCCACTCCTGCCCTTGCTCCTGATGCCTGTTCTTTGCCTGCAGAATGCGGGCCAGGGGTTCGCTAATCGGGCACTATGCAAAACCCGGGCCGTGGTGGCGAGGGCCCTCTGGCTTTTGAAGTCCAGATTTAGGTGTTTGGACCATACGGTGGGGGGGGGGACCCTGCAGTATGACCCCAACAAGGTAATACCAATATTTTAATTTACGTTTTTTTTAACAGGGACCACACGTGCCAGAGTGGCACAACTGAGTGTCAGGGTCCTTCAGTTGGTGGGCGAGATGCAGGAGCTGCGCAGCTCGTTGGGGACCACAGATAAAGAATAATGTTCAGTGGCCTGCCATTGCTATGTATTTTGTTTTTTATATAAAAAAATTTATATTTTATGATGGAATCAAAAAAAAAAAAATGTTACATTGTCATTTCATTTACAAAATACATTAACACAAAACTAATGGGCCCAGAAATAAAGATGAGAAGTTACATGACCGAGAAGTGATTTGGGTCAGTTTTAAGAGGCTAAAATGGAAGAAGAACCTAACCCGAGAAGTGGTTTGGGTGAGCTTTAAGGGTCCAAAAGGGAAGATGGAGGATAGTGCTAAGTGATTTAGCTAAACATTGTAGTAGAAGTGAGGGTGGCAAATATGTAGGCGAGCACTTTAATGAGTTACGTTTGTAGTGCGCAGGCGCAAGATCGTAAGGATTTCCGTCTGGACGAATATTTATTGAAAAAGGGAAACAGAATCTAAAGGGAAACGTAAAGGACTCGTGGGAGGATACGACGGGAAAAGGGCAAAAACGAAAGCCTACGTTGTAACATGTGAAAATAAAACTGAAAAGTCTTGCTGGAAAATGACATCCTCGTATTCGTAATCTGCCGTACGAACGGACGGAAACTTTACAGAAGGATTGCTATGCATGCATAGAATCGCTCGCACACTCATACGAGAGCGGAAACATTTCCAAAAAAAAAACAGATCGGCACTAAAACGGAAGTTTTTTTTTGTCTCTCTGAATCGAGCCTATTGTGTCTGATTCTGACCATTAGCTGGTCCTTTACAGGGCTTATGACAGCCAAGTAGCATTTTGGACTGAAGGGAAAGGGAAAATATTTTATTATTTTTTTTTTTTCTCTCTGCAGAAAATGTATCTTGTGCTGTATAATCAAACTGCTTTCTACCAGAAATAAATTAACATGCTGTCTGGTAACATAGAAACATAGAAACATAGAAGGTTGACGGCAGAAGGAGACCATACGCTCCATCTAGTCTGCCCTTATGTGTATACTGTATGTTCTCTGTATCTTATGTGTATACTGTATGTTCTCTTTATCTTAGGATAGATGGAGGCTTATCCCAGGCATGTTTAAATTCAGTGACTGTTGATTTCTCAACTACCTCTGCTGGAAGTTTGTTCCAAGCATCTACTACTCTTTCTGTAACATAATATTTTCTAACATTGCTCCTGATCTTCCCCCCAACTAGCTTCAGGTTGGGCCCCCTTGTTCTATCATTAAGCTTCTTCATAAAAACACTACCCTCCTGAACCTTATTCAATCCTTTCACATATATAAAGGTCTCCATCATGTCCCTCCTCTCCCTTCTTTCCTCCAGACTGTACAAATTAAGTTCTTTAAGTCTCTCCTGATAAATTTTAAGTTTAAGTCCTTCCACCATTTTCGTTGCCCGCCTTTGGACACGTTCTATTTGAATAATGTCTTTTTGCAGGTAAGGTCTCCAGAACTGCACACAGTATTCTAGCTGTGGCCTCACCAGGGCTCTATACAACGGCATCACAACCTCCCTCTTCCTACTGGTGATGCCTCGAGCTATGCAGCCGAGCATCCTGCTTGCTTTTCCCACTGCCTGGCTACACTGTCCACTCATCTTGCAGCTATCAGTAATCAGTATCCCTAAATCTCTCTCCTCCGAGGCCTGGCTAACACAGTGCTGCCCATACGGTGCTCAGAGCAGGGATTCCTTCTACCCAAGTGCAGGATTTTACATTTAGAGACATTAAACTCTAGTTTCCACAGTTTTGACCATCTATACAGTAAAGCTAAATCATTTTCCATGTTGCAGACACCTCCCGGAATATCCCCCCTATTACTAACCTTTGTATCATCAGCAAACAGACAAACTTTTCCTACCAAGCCTTCTTCTATGTCACTTACAAATATATTAAAAAGAATGGGGCCCAGGACAGAGCCTTGCGGCACACCACTTGTAACTCGCCTTTGTTCAGATTGCACACCATTTACAACCACACTCTGATACCAATCCCTCAGCCAACTGGAAATCCACTGAACTGCTGAACTGCTGGAAGGCGCACATGATCAAAGGCGATTGGAGCTGTTATTACACATTGCTGTGCCTGCCCCCCCCCCCCCCCCCTTATCCACCATGAGAGCACAGAATGAGATGAATGATTGCCTTGAGAGCAGCAAAGCTGACCTTCCATGTAGGATACAATTATTCACTTTACATCTGATCAGACCGAAAGGGAAGTTTGTAAACCACCCACATGGCCCATGTCACCCGGGGAGTGGCACTAATGTTCTGTATTAAATAGGCCAGGAGAGGTGACACAATAATTTAATAATTAAAAAAAATAAAACCCTGTTTAAAGAGAATAGAAGGATCGTCCATTGAAATGTATGGGAGAGCGACAGGTAGACAGGTCACCGGTGGTATACGCTGAGCCGTGTGTGATGATGAATCGGTCGCTACGTGTCGCTGTTAGAGGCGCTCACCAGATTCGCTTTGATAAATGTGATATTGCGTACAGCGCCCGGCGGTCACCGTTCGCTACCTGTTGTTATCTGTCGCTGCCAGTCGTTACCTGTCGCTGTGGCTAAATGAATAAACCGCTGTTGATGTGAATGCGTTGTCGGTTCTAATGCCTAATTCTGAATATTTTTTAGTGACAGATAACAGACGGGTCACCCAGGTAGAGGGAAGCAGAAGGACCCTGGCAGCTTTTTTTATCAGTCCTGTTCTATATTGCTTATAACGTTGGATTACAATACGATCATAAAATCAAATCTGGGATTGGCACGTGTATGGGCTTCATTTAATTAGCCTTGATTGGTTCATTTCCTGCAGGCTCTGGTGTCAGCCGGCAATCGCTAAGTGGCTAGGAGCCTTTTAATTAAAGTAGACGGCCTTAATAGCTTAGCTGAGGTCCCATATAGATGATTGTTTCATTTCATTGGCGGCCGGGCTTCTCGGGCTTCCTGCCAAACCTCCCGCTGCCGCCACCAATCTTCCTCCCGGCAGGGGAAGGGCTTTTGTTTTTGCCACCAGCAGGCCGCCGTGTCATTAAGATAAATGCGTCCTGATAAGAGATGATTGAATTGAGACATTGAAAGCGGTCCTTCACTCTGAATAAGAGCCTATCTTATATGTTTCCCACACCCTGTACATACAGATTGCTCACATTAATCCGGACCTTCACTCTGAATAAGAGCCTATCTTATATGTTTCCCACACCCTGTACATACAGATTGCTCAAATTAATCCGGACCTTCACTCTGAATAAGAGCCTATCTTATATGTTTCCCACCCTGTACATACATATTGCTCACATTAATCCGGACCTTCACCCTGAATAAGAGCCTATCTTATATGTTTCCCCTCTGTTCATACAGATTGCTCACATTAATCCGGACCTTCACCCTGAGTAAGAGCCTATCTTATATGTTTCCCCTCTGTTCATACAGATTGCTCACATTAATCCGGACCTTCACCCTGAGTAAGAGCCTATCTTATATGTTTCCCCTCTGTTCATACAGATTGCTCACATTAATCCGGACCTTCACTCTGAATAAGAGCAAATCTTATGTTTCCCCCTGTACATACAGATTGCCCACATTAATCTGGACCCTCACCCTGAATAAGAGCCTATCTTATATGTTTCCCCCTGTACATACAGATTGCTCACATAAATCCGGACCTTCACCCTGAATAAGAGCATATCTTATATGTTTCCCCCTGTACATACAGATTGCTCACGTTAATCCGGACCTTCTTATATGTCCCCCCCCCCCCTGTACATACAGATTGCTCACATAAATCCGGACCTTCACCCTGAATAAGAGTCTATTTTATATGTTTCCCCCTGTACATACAGATTGCTCACATTAATCCAGACCTTCACCCTGAATAAGAGCCTATCTTATATGTTTCCCACACCCTGTACATACAGATTGCCCACATTAATCCGGACCTTCACCCTGAATAAGAGCCTATCTTGTATGTTTCCCACACCCTGTACATACAGATTGCTCACATTAATCCAGACCTTCACCCTGAATAAGAGCCTATCTTATATGTTTCCCACACCCTGTACATACAGATTGCCCACATTAATCCGGACCTTCACCCTGAATAAGAGCCTATCTTGTATGTTTCCCACACCCTGTACATACAGATTGCTCACATTAAAAATCATCCTACCTGCATCTACTGCATTTTATCAGCCTTTAAACATCCAAGATGGCGGCTCATGGAACATCAGGCAGTCTGCAAACAGGAAGTGCCTTTTGACTGTGCTGCTCTGCATTCTGGGGTTGCTGTCCTTTTCCTGACCCCAGCTCTGCTCTGTCGGAGCAAAGCACAGCTATAACCCCGCCCCCTGTACTTTATCCCGCTCTCCTTTCCTCAGTATGTGATGCTTCTGAGTCAAGATGGCAGCGCCCGTATCCTAGAGTCCTGAACAGAGTTGCAGCCCAGTGGGGGAAAGAATAATAAGTAAGTGAATAAAAACTTAGTAAATATATTAATTTCAGATGCTGGGGAATAGTTTAAGGGTTTGGCTTTTTCAATAAATCATGCTGAAGGTCCGGATTAAAGAGGAACAACACGGTCTTTAAACCAGACCTTCAGCATCATTTGATGAAAATCCCAAACCCTTAACAAACTATTCCCCAGCATCTAAAATCAATATATTTTAAGTTTTTAATCACTGACTTTTTATTCTTTCCTTCACTGGCCTGCAACTCTGCTCAGCACAGCGCCGCCATCTTGGCTTAGTAGCATCACATATTGAAGAGAGGAGAGGGGTCATAAGTGCAGGGGAGCGGGGATATAGCTGTGCTTTGCACAGACAGAGCAGAGCTGGGGTCAGGAAAAGGTCAGAAATCCCAGAATGCAGAGCGAGACAGTCAGAAGACACTTCCTGTTTGCAGACAGCCTGATACTCCGTGAGCCGCCATCTTGGATGTTTAAAGTCTCAGAAAATGCAATAGATGCAGGTAGGAAGATTTTTAATGTGAGTAATCTGTATGTACAGGGTGTGGGAAACATATAAGATAGACTCTTATTCAGGGTGAAGGTCCGGATTAATGTGAGCAATCTGTATGTACAGGGTGTGGGAAACATATATGATAGACTCTTATTCAGGGTGAAGGTCCGGATTAATGTGAGCAATCTGTATGTACAGGGTGTGGGAAACATATATGATAGACTCTTATTCAGGGTGAAGGTCCGGATTAATGTGAGCAATCTGTATGTACAGGGTGTGGGAAACATATATGATAGACTCTTATTCAGGGTGAAGGTCCGGATTAATGTGAGCAATCTGTATGTACAGGGTGTGGGAAACATATAAGATAGACTCTTATTCAGGGTGAAGGTCCGGATTAATGTGAGCAATCTGTATGTACAGGGTGTGGGAAACATATAAGATAGACTCTTATTCAGGGTGAAGGTCCGGATTAATGTGAGCAATCTGTATGTACAGGGTGTGGGAAACATATATGATAGACTCTTATTCAGGGTGAAGGTCCGGATTAATGTGAGCAATCTGTATGTACAGGGTGTGGGAAACATATATGATAGACTCTTATTCAGGGTGAAGGTCCGGATTAATGTGGGCAATCTGTATGTACGGGGTGGGGGAAACATATAAGATAGGCTCTTATTCAGGGTGAAGGTCTGGATTAATGTGGGCAATCTGTATGTACGGGGTGGGGGAAACATATAAGATAGGCTCCTATTCAGGGTGAAGGTCCGGATTAGGTCCGGATTAATGTGGGCAATCTGTATGTACGGGGGGAAACATATAAGATAGACTCTTATGCAGGGTGAAGGTCCGGATTAATGTGGGCAATCTGTATGTACAGGGTGGGGGAAACATATAAGATAGGCTCTTATTCATGGTGAAGGTCTGCATTAAAGCTGCCCATTCATCTGTGATTGGATTGCTTATTCTGTAAATGGTCAGTCCTGCTGCTCAAGCGCCTGGCTGTTCGCTCCAGTGGTAATATGTGCAGCTGGCAGGGGGGGGGGGTGTGATGGATGAAAGGGGCTTAAAGAGATACAGTGGCCTCCCTAGACTCACGGGAGGCGGATACTTATCCCAGGGGCATCCCGGAGAAGTGAAAATTCCAGTTGTTTTTCCTCTTTAAATTAAATATTTATTATTGTTTATTTATATAGCACCATCATCTTCCGTAGCGCTGTACAAAGTAGTAATTACAGACAGGGTAGAAACATACAGTACATAGATTATTTCAGATGCAGTGTTACAGTGAATATTCTGAATACAAGATACAATAGGGGAGAGAGCCCTGCCCTTGCGAGCTTACAGTCTAAAGGAAGAGGGGTGAAGACGAGGGGGAAGGATCACAAACAGTCAGTATTGAGCTTTGTGCCCTTTAGAAGATTGGTTAGGCCAGATTATATGCTTGTCTGAATAAGTGAGTTTTAAGGGCGCCTTTGAAGGTTTTGAGGGTTGTGGAGTGGCGGATTGGGTGCGGGAGGGCATTCCAGAAGATTGGAGTTGCACGTGAGAAGTCCTGGAGGCGGGAGTGAGAGGAGGTGACCAGGGTGGAGGACAGAAGGTCAGCAGCAGAGCGGAGGCTGCGTCTAGGTAAATACTGTTGGATTAGAGATGAGATGTAGGGAGGGGCCTGGTTGGAGAGAGCTTTGTAGGCAGTTAGAGTTTTGAACAGTATTGGCTGTGGGATTGGCAGCCAGTGTAGGGACTGGCAGAGAGGAGCGGAGCTGGATGAGCGGGAGGAGAGATGGATGAGGCAAGCAGCAGAGTTCAGGATAGATTGGAGGGGTAGCATAGGAGGCATTCTCAGTAATTGTTTATCCAGGGATTTGGTCCTCGACCCCCTGGGGCATCCTGATTTGGGATGCCCTGCTGTGTGAAACCCCACAGTTCTCCTGTAAAATACCATTTTGTGAGTACTCACCTGAAAAATGGATATTATCAGTGTGTCACACACCCCGCTTCCCCTTTAATTCTTACGATCGGGTTACTCCACCAGCAGGTGGCGACGTTGCAGAGAGAAGTCTTGAAAACGAGCCCCTTCCGGCCTATATATACCTGGGACCTCCCACTCAATACCCAGTGATTTTAAAAGCAGAAAGACAAGGTACCAGGAAATCCAATAGTAACCTCAAAATAAAGAAAAGCTTCACCATATAAAGGATCCAGGATACCGAAAAGGGCGGGTGAAGCGGGGTGTGTGACACACTGACAATATCCATTTTTCAGGTGAGTACTCACAAAATGGTATTATTCTCAGT